>CM072681.1:6018320-6040368 GCA_036884735.1 Huso huso | reverse complement strand
CATGACATCGCACGGGTCCCAACGGCTCGCAAATGGTCTGTGGCACATACCCAGCGCAGGCACGGGCCCCTTTGACTTCAGCCAGCGAGGTCAAAGCTGCCAAATGGTCTCTGGCACACCCCAGCTGGTCCACGGGCCCCAGCGACTTCAAGCGTGGGTTCCAGCTGACCTGCCAAATGGTCCCAGACACGCCCAGGGATCGACGAGCCCCAGCAACCCGTGCAGAGTCCCAGAGGTTCGCCAAATGATCCCCGGCACATCCCCAGCACGCACATGGTCCCCAGCGACATCGCCGGTGTCCCAACAGACGAAATGGTCCCTGGCACATCCAGCGCACGCGACGGGACCCAGCGACATCGCGAGGGTCAAAGCGATTTGCAAATGGTCCCTGGCATCACCCCAGCGCAAGACGGGGCCCAGCGACATCAGCGCGAGGGTCAAAGCGCTCGTCAAATGGTCCCTGGCACCTCACAGTGTGCGCCAGCGACCCCGCTGGATCCGGTGGCTCGCCAAAATGGTCCCTGGCTCCTCCCCAGCACGCACATGGCCCCAGCGACTTCATGTGGGGTTCCAGCTACCGCCAAACTGTGCCTTGCACTTCCCCAGCACTTTCGCATGGTGCCCAGCGACCCGCTGGCCGGGTCCCAGCTGGCTCGCCAAATGATCCCTGCACATCCCCAGCACGGACACTGGCCCCAGAGACCCCGCTGGGTCCGAGCGGCTTGCCAAATGATCCCTGGCTCCCCCCCAGCACCCGCACTGGCCCCAGCGACTTCGCGTGGGGTTTCAGCGGCTTGCCAAACGGTCCCTGACACCTCCCCAGCGATCTTAAAGAGCCCCAGCGACCAAGACAGTGTCAAAGCGGCTCGCCAAATGGTCCCTGGCACCTCCCAGCACGCACACGGGCCCCAGCGACATCACGCGGGTCCCAACTGCTCGCGAAATGGTCCCTGACACCTCCCCAGCGCATGCACTGGGCCCACCCGCGGGGTCCGAGCGGCTAGATCAAAATGGTCCCCTGGCAGCTCAGCAACACGCACACGGACCCCAGAGACTTCAGACGGGGTCCCAACTGCTCGCTAATGGTCCCTGCACATCCCCAGCGCACACACGGGCCCCAGCGACTTGGCCAGCTGGGTCAGCGGCTTGCCAAATGGTCCCTGTCACCTCCCCAGCACGCCAAGACGGGGCCCAGCGACCCCGCTGGGGTCCCAGCAGCTCGCCAAATGTTCCCCTGGCAACTCCCAGCATGCGCCACGGGCCCAGCGACCCGGCGTGGGGTTCCAGCAACTCGCCAAATGGTCCCTGGCACGTCCACAGCGCGCGCATGGGGCCTAGCGACCCTGCTCTGTGTCCAAGTGGCTCGCCAAATGTTCCCTGGCAACTCCCCAGCACGCGCACGGGCCCCAGCGACTTCGCGTGGGGTTCCAGCGGCCCACCAAACGGTCCCTGACACCTCCCCAGCGATCGAACGAGCCCCAGCAACTTCGCGCAGGGTCCCAGAGGCTCGCCAAATGGTCCCTGGCACATCCCCAGCACGCAGACGGGCCCCACCGATTTTGCACGGGGTCAAAGCGGCTTGTCAAATGGTCCCTGGCTCATCCCCAGCGCACGCACAGGCCCCAGCGACTTCGGGCGGGGTCAAAGCAGCTTGCCAAATGGTCCCTGGCACCTCCCCAGCGTGTGCACGGGGCCCAGCGACCCCGCGCGGGGTCCCAACGGCTCCCAAAAGGTCCCTGGCACCTCCCCAGCACGCCAAGACGGGCTCCCAGCGCGCCGCCTCAGGTCCCAGCGGCTCGCCAAAGATCCCTGGTACTCGCACGCCGCCCCTGGGACCAGCGACCCCAAACCCCGCCGAGTCCCAGCGGCTCGCCAAACGGGTCCCCGGCACCACCCCAGCACGCCAAGACGGGTTCCAGCCGCCGCCCGGGTCCCAGCGGCTTGACAAAGATCTCTGGTACCTCCCGGCACGCCCCTGGGACCAGCAACCTCAAACCCCGCCAGCTGAGTCCCAGCGATCACCAAATGGTCATTGGCCCCTCCCAGCACGCCAAGGGGCCACAGTGAGCCGCGCTGGGCCCCAGCAGTTCGCCAAGCGGGTCCCTGGCACCTCCCCTGGCACCTCCCCAGCCAAGACGGGCCCATCGACCCCACTCCCCGGGTCCCAGCGGCTCGCCAAATAATCCCTGGCACCTCCCCAGCACACGCACGGGACTCAGCGAGCCTGGAGCGGAGCCCCAGCGCTCTGCAACCGGGTCCCTGGTACCTAACCAACACGCAGAAGTCCCAGCAACCACGTGCAGCGTCCCAGCAGCTCGCTGCAACAGTCCTTGGCACATTCCCTAGCGCCCGACGGGGTCCCAGTGACTTTGTGCGGGTCCCAGGGGCTTGCCAAATGGTCCATATAGCCTCCCCAGCGAAACCACGGGGCCTTGCGACCGCGCGCGAGGTCTCATCAGCTCGCAAATGGTCCCTGACACCCCCAGGGTGGTGCAAGACTGGGCCCAGCGACCCGCACGGGTCCCCACGCTCGCCAAATGGTCCCTGGTACCTTCCCAGCGCACACACTGGACCCAGCGACCCCACGTTGGTTCCCACCCGGCTCGCCAAGCAGTGACTGGCACCTCCCCAGCACATGCACGGGCCCCAGAGACCCCGCGCAGGGTCCGAGCGGCTCTGCAACCAGTCCCTGGCACCTAACCAACACGCGCAGAAGTCCCAGCAACCGCGTGCGGGCGTCCCAGCAGCTCGCAAATAGTCCTCGGCAGATCCTTTTGCGGGCAAGATCGGGCACAGCGACTCGCTTGGGTCCCACTGGTTCACCGAACGGTCCCTGGCACCTCAGCAGTACTGCGTCGGGTCCCCAGCCACCTGCGTGCGGGTCCCTGTGCTGTGAATGGTCTCTGGCACATCCCCAGCGTGAGCACTGGCCCCAGCGACTTTTGCCGGAGTCCCAATGGGTTAGGGTCATTGTGTGGGTCAGGGTTAGGGTTCAGAAATCGCCAGACCTTAGGGTTAGGGTTAGGGTTAGGGTTCAGAAATGAGCAGACTTTAGGGTTAGGGTTAGGGTTAGGGTTAGGTTTAAGGTTAGTGATGTAACTTAAAACGTGAGTATCGATGTTTCTTAAGAAACTGCAGAGACGCCATTTCTTAATCAGTGTTAAGTTTATTTCATACATGCAGGGGAAACCAGTCCAAGTATAGAACCGATTACCAGTTGTTACATCTTTTACATGACATTAAATACCCTTCTGCATAGGGTGTCTCTCCTCCTCTTCCTATAACACTCAACCAATGGCAAAGGGACAATGCATTATTCGGTCACTATGTACCATGTGCACTCAATCAGGGAAAAACAAGTTTCTCTTGATTAGTTTATACAAATCTACAAATCTCTTATCAGCCCCTTTGAAGTGTCTGGCTCCTTCCAGATCCCCTGAAGACTAGCTTTATGACCCCCTCATAAACCAGCTGTATATTCTAAGCAAAAACCTGTTTAATTAGTTTTATACCCCACAGTGGACTCCCAAGGGCAAACGTCTTTCATGTCAGGGCTGGAGGTCAAAGGACTTGTTTGTACAACCTTGTGCTGCTGGCCAGTCATTTGCTGACACAAAAGATCCTTTTCAGTTGTCATAACTTCAGGGTAACTTCTACCATATTGCCTTCAATTTACTTCTAATGTGCGGTTGTTTAAATACAGTTAAATATCGTTAACTTGGTGTTTTTCTCAGCTCTCTGCTACCATCCATTGCTCAATGAAGCTGCTATTATTTCTTGCTTGCTCGAGTCAATGCAGTGCAAGTATCTATATACCCAGAGTATATAGCCAGCCTTCATCTATTACAGCAGTGCTTGCATTTTGGAACTAACAGTTTTTTTTTCTATCCAATGTTAAATCACTTTTCAGAAAAATAACATGAATACAGCCCTGTCATTCCTCATGCGTAGCAAACTGCTATTCAATACTTGTTCCATGTTTTCCAACATACCCCACTTTTAAAATATAAGATGGGTGGGGTCCTACCATGACATTTTGTCCATACACGAGGTACCCCTGAACCATCTGACGTCCTCTTCGCCGATTCTGAGCAGTCACACCAAGTAACATGTTATTATGATGTATTATAGTAAAGCATCTGTCCTCACATTCTAAATCTCTACATTATGTGTAGGTATCTACTGTGCCTTTGCTGCTTCTCCATGTAAGTATGTCATGAGCAAAAAACAAACAAAACAAAAAAAACAAACAAAAACAAAACAATTACTATCTCTTCACTCAATGTAAAGAGAAAACAATACAGTTAATACAGTTACCGTGTACCATATGTATTTAATTAATGTGTGTGTTTCTAGTCTAATGCGGCGACCTCTGAACTCGGTGCATTCTTCAGACCCCGGGTACCCAAAAAGGTCCATACATCTGGTTTTTGTCATCTTCCTTGTTCCTATCTCTCCGTTTTGCCTGAGACCCTTTGAGTCCAGTGGCATTATCTCTTATTCTCCCTGTGAACCTTTGGGTCCAACGGCAGTCCCTGGGAGCCTTTTAGCTCCTTTTATGCTTTGTATTCCAAAAGTCTTAGAGCCTGGCCCCTTCTGGTCCACAGCATTGTTATCTTGTTAGCTTGCAGTCAATGTTGGACAAGAAGCTTGTAGACGCAAGGTTTCTTATCAATTGTTAGCAGTACATGCAATTTGAACCAAACAGTCTGCTATCTGCAATATTAGCCTCTTTTCAGAAAAGAACACCAGTATAGCTCTGCCAGTCCACATGCGTAGCAAACTGCTAATCAATTCTCGACCCATGTTTTCCAACATACCCTACTTTTAGAATATAAGATGGAGGAGGGTGATCCGCTACAACCAAGTTGCTCACGTGATCCCGGTCCCTCAGATGTCCTCTTCACTGGGTCGTAGCTGGCATCCGTGTTGCTGAGCTACCCCAAGCACTCTTGTTCAAACTTCACTCAAACTACGTCTTTATACTATGTGTGAGGTATCTATTCCAAAAATGTGTTCATGCATTTTAAACTAATGATGAAAAAAATATATATATATATTTTAAGGCTCAGAACCCTCACCTCTGTCTATTCTGCTTGTCTTTGTCTGTGGCACATATTCAATCATTCTCTGGCGTCTAATATACTTCAATTCTGAGCGATAGCCCTTAATTAGACACTTCAAATAACAGAACATTAAAACAGTTAACAGAAAGGTTGCAATCATCAATATACATGCTCCCCTAAGCATCAGGTCCCACCCATAATAATTTTATGTTCAGCCAGTATACAGAAAGAAACATTAATAACAGGACACAATCGTCTCCCATATTCAAAGTAGTCCTATTTAGTTGTGAAAACAACAAGTACCACTTTCGGGGCTCTTGCCCCTCTACATACTTTTCGTAGTGATTTTACCTCGATAGTACGGTTTACTGCCCTGTTTTAAGAAATTGGATCACCCCGCATGGAACAAGTGTAAATTACTGACGTACTCAATTCCTTACAGCAATCTATGCCTCCCAATTTCACCCACCCGTCCTGCTCTTTAGCTACGCGGTGCAGTGTTGGTTTAACTCTGTAAACTCATAATCAAATCTTCTATTCGAAACTGCAGTACTCTCAGAATAAACTTGTTCCAGCTGTGGATCCCCATCCTCTCGATCAGAACCACACTAATAACTTTAATCATTGCATCTCTGACAGCCTAAGCCATCTTTCCACCATGGTAACTGTTTCTCACAATCTGTGCTGACGATTTCTATCCAAGTTCCTATTGTCATCACATCGGTTACTTTCCCCCTATATACATCTCTGAACATATTCTGCAGTGCATCCATCATGATCTGTGCCAGTTGGTCACACTTTCTCAATTATTTTTTATTACCTAAAAATGCTTTAATTACGCTCATAGCTTGTTGTAATTAATTTATAATTAACAATTATTCATGTTGCTCTAACACATTTAGGTGCATCATTATTTTTAACCCGTATGTTAAATTACATCTTTCTAGAATCCAATATTCTAGACCATCTCAATCTTATCATGCACTTAAGACTGATTAAAACCTAAAACTATAACTTCAAAAATGATCACTATGCATTGAACAAATACTAAAATAGTGCCTCATTTTAGACATATTCAACACTACAGCATATCATTCAAAGTTCACATGATTTCCAAAATTAATGTCTAATATAGGTAACCATATTTTTCAGTAGAACAGCTGTTTTCAATTGGTATTTCCATTCGACATAGGATGTCCCATTACCTTACAAGTACATATTAATATAGTATTATGTTCCTAACAACACTCCAAATAATCCATTGCAAGACACCAACCATTTTACCTCCCTAACATGGATGGCAGATACAATGTCTTAACAATGTCACTCTTAAGTGTCATGAACAACACAAACTCCATACTCCCAGTGCCTCTAGAGGGCAATGGTACAACCTTTTGCAGTTTTTGTTATTTTACTGAATGTGATTAGTAATAAATTACATGAGACCTTCCCATCTCTGCACTCCAGGATCGCTGACATATTACCTTTAGTATCTTTAAACTAAGACAAATCTTTTCACCAATCATACATCTATACCCCAAGTTTATAATACGTAGTTTCATTATCAGGTATGTTAACTGAAATTAACAGTCCCCATTACATCCCAAAAAAAATGTCACTTTAACGTCATCATAAATATTTCTTCTTTTTGATATGCAGACCGAATGGTTCCCCCATATGTAAGAATGTCTCTGTGGTTTCAGATACTTCCTCATGACCGTCTCTCAGCAACTTACACTCTTGTTCCAGATATATGGTAGAGCTTAATTACTACATATCATGGACAAGCATTGTAAAGTTATGCAGGTTAATATGTACAGTTACTGTTTGCATATCCAAATTGTCCCACAAGTGTACTGGAACTTTCTGCACAAACTCTTCTGAAATGGTCCTCTCAGTTCGATGAACAGCACTGTGCTTCCATTCCACATAAACGCCATCAGTATTATCTCGGGACCTGTGGAGAACAAGTGCAGTATTTATTCTTTTGATTAATATCTGATTTAATTTCAAAATTCAAAAGGGTTAATTCTTGAATAGTCTCTTTTTCATCTGCATTGATAATGTTATTGCAATTCTAAGAATCGCCAATGTCTGTTAATTCTATCTTGTATTTTTTTCAGAGCCTATGTCCACCCATATTGTGAACATAATATAACATATCAGTTCCAGCATGAACCTGTAGGAGAAGAGAAAGCCCTAGACCTGTGTCTGTACTCTGAAAGTAACTACAAATCTCTATCTACTTCATTGCTCACAATTACTACTCTAACCTAACTGCATCAGTGCACTTAGGAATTTCCGTTCTCCAGCAGGCTTGCTTATCAGTGAAACTAGTTTTCAAGCCAGTTTACACTCCCCTCATTTTGTATTGCCAATTTCAAATTGGTTTCTCCCAGTTTGTCCATTATCTCATATGGACCTCCCCAATCAGCCTTCCAACCCCCCGTTTTTTTTTTTTTTTTTTTTTTTTTTTTTTTTAAAATTTGAATGGAGACCCTGTGTGGGGTTGGAATCAGTGCCTGTTTTAATGCCTCAAACAAGGCATGTGACCTTTGATCCTATTGCAATGTGTCTTGCTTGCCTGGGTTACCATTCAGGTGTTCATAGAGGGGGACAGCTAGTTCGCTGTATCCTTCCATGAAGTCCTGACAGAATCCAAATATGCCCAAAAAGGATCTAAGGGGCAGATTTTTAATCAACTTTTTATTTCCTGGGTCAGGTGTGTGTCCTCCAGCTTCCACCTGTACTCCTAAGAAACAAACAGATTACTTCATTAATGCAGCTTTCTTTAGATTTAATTTGAGGGCAGCGTGCTCCATGAGATCCAAGACCTCCTCCAGCAACAGATAGTGCTTCTCCGCAGTTCCCGTTGCAACAGTATGTTGTCCACATACTGTATGATATTACCTGGTTGAGAACAGTCCTGTAAGATGTTAGTCATACATTGATCTCTCCCTTCTTGGCAAGACATCCAGAGCACATATCACAATAACAGCAGTGTGGAGTAGTGGTTAGGGCTCTCGTCTCTTGACCAGAGGGTTGTGGGTTCAATCCCCAGTGGGGGACACTGCTGCTGTACCCTTGAGCAAGGTACTTTACCTAGATTGCTCCAGTAAAAACCCAACTGTATAAATGGGGAATTGTATGTAAAAAAATAATATAATTGTATGTAAAAATAATGTGATATTTTGTAACAATTGTAAGTCGCCCTGGATAAGGGCGTCTGCTAAGAAATAAATAATAATAATAATAATAATAATAATAATAATAACAGTTGAAAAGAAAGTTTACAAAGAAATGTATTCAAACGTTAATGTTTCTCAATAACGCATACAGAAATAAAAGTACTGCCTATTCTTGCTGCAATTAATAACAGCATCCTTGCAGATCAAAATAAATCAGGATCTATTATAAAAATAATCCAGTGAGAAAGAAAATGTGTGTGCACATAAACCTGACCTTCATGAGCACCTGTTTATGATGCTTCCTTTTTAGAATGTGATCCACAAGCTCTACCAACCCAGAGCTCTTTGGGTGGCAGAGGACGTGGAATCACTGTACTTCGCCAACCAGGGCACAGGTTGCTTCATGCTTAAGCCAGCGAATATGTTCTTTATTTAATTAATTTACACAGGCGTTTCCCCATTGTCAATCGTACTCAATGCCTTTGTATTACTGTGAGTGCATAATTACTTTTGCTACTGCGACTGTCTGTTTTGTATTAGACAGTGAGAAGTTGCCTTTATTTTGCATCACAATATTGCCATTAGCTCAGCGTCCTGTGCTGAACTTCCACACGCGAGTATTCATACCCTATATTCACAGACAAACACACAAACATTAACCAACAGACTGTCTATCATACCAGTACCACAATCCATTGAGCCAGCAGTCCTATACTGCACCATCAATAATCTCATGTCAGAAAGTGATTTATTCATGTTTCAGTTATCACATTAATCTAATTATCATCACCTCTCTTGCAAGAAGCTCCGTAAAATACTAATTGTAACCACCATAAACAAAACACATCGTAAACATGTGTGCAAACATCCCATTTCACATCACTCGCGTAGCTCTGAGTGACACTGCTTTTGTCTCCTGCATCACTGCATTCTGATGCCTTAGCAGAAGTTGAAATCCCTGCAGATCACTCTGATATCGATTGTGACCTCTTTTTTCCCATTTGAATTGTATTTTATGCTCTCTAACAATTCAACTTTTTTTTTCCTCTACTCAGGTATGGTAGTGTACCACCAGAACATCAGAATAAACCCAGTTAATACTGATAACATCAGTGCTTTATTAAACTACGTGTTTTCCATTCAAAGAGAATGCAATCTCCCTGTTTAATTCAACATGAACTAAACAATCATTAATAAACAGTTTTAAAAAAAATAAAACATTGTTTTAACTCCGAGACTTTTATAAACCAAATATTATACCTGCAATATATTCTGTGTTTTGGTTACACTTCCTCCCTAAATAGAATAGACCTCCTGCTGGATGGTGGGTCTGTAGGTACTTATATTCTCCAGTCATCCATTCATGACCATCAACATTATCTTCTAACATATTTGGAATTGATCAGATTCCCAACAAAACAATACAAAAAAAATTAACAAACCTTTTAGTTTTGCCTTGTTACCAACTTATTGTATTCAGAGTTATTCTACTAACACTTTGGTTTATTCTTTACATTTAATTTACACTTTTGTATGTGCTATTGGGTTTAACTGGAACTTATTATCTGATTGTTCCTTATCTGTACCACTTAATGTGGACAGTTAAATTAGAGGCTTATCCTAATGCCCATTTATTGTGAATTATAAACCATGCAGTAAAAACACAGGCAAAACAGGTCTATCAAATTATCCTACACAATCACTTTCACTTCCAAGAGGTTGTACTGTCCTCTTGTTAGTTAATTATTCTATCTCATAGACTTAACTCACTCTGTGAGTTCAGCGGTCTTTCTGGACAACTTATCCCGTGAGTTAAACTGTCCTCTCTAGATATTTAACTAAATATTTAGTTCTAAAGCGGTCACGTTAGACTTAACTAAATATTTTACTTCAGCCTGGTCAATTCTAGACTTAACTAAATATTTAGTTCAGCGGGTTCACGTTAGACTTAACTAAATATTTTTAGTTCAGCGGTCAATTCTAGACTTAACTAAATATTTTAGTTCAGCGGTCTTTCTAGACTTAACTAAATATTTTAGTTCAGCCGGTCCACGCTTTTTTTTTCTATCGATGGCCCTCTCTTGATACTTTGACCAAAGTCTGTGTAACTAGTATAGCAGCGGCCGTACTTCCGACAGTCCCACTATCACGTTAAAACACTACACAATTTGCAAAACAAAAAACGGCATGTAAGAATAAACAAATATCACTCACCAATGGCCGTGATCCCATGTTCGAACTGAAGTCCTGGGTCACAGATTCTCTCACACCGTCTGGGTCGAAAGTAGAAACAGTCTCCTTCTGTTCGCCTCGTCCGTTCCTCTGCAGTGGATTCAGGCTGGGCAAGCAGGTTTCTCCGTAGTCCAGTATCGATACCCCGTATTTTTTTTTAAAAAGAAGTGTCAGGAAACAGTCCACGTCTGGCTCCGCCGAATGATGTAACAAAACGTGATATCGATGTTTCTTAAGAAACTGCAGAGACGCCATTTCTTAATCAGTGTTAAGTTTATTTCATACATGCAGGGAAACCAGTCCAAGTATAGAACCGATTACCAGTTGTTACATCTTTTACATGACATTAAATACCCTTCTGCATAGGTGTCTCTCTCCTCCTCTTCCTATAACACTCAACCAATGGCAAAGGGACAATGCATTATTCCGGTCACTATGTACCATGTGCACTCAATCAGGAAAAAAAAGTTTCTCTTGATTAGTTTATACAAATCTACAAATCTCTTATCAGTCCCTTTGAAGTGTCTGGCTCCTTCCAGATCCCCTGAAGACTAGCTTTATGACCCCTCATAAACCAGCTGTATATTCTAAGCAAAAACCTGTTTAATTAGTTTTATACCCCACAGTGGACTCCCAAGGGCAAACGTCTTTCATGTCAGGGCTGGAGGTCAAAGGACTTGTTTGTACAACCTTGTGCTGCTGGCCAGTCATTTGCTTGACACAAAAGAATCCTTTTCCAGTTAGAACATAAGAACATAAGAAAAGTTTACAAACGAGAGGAGGCCATTCAGCCCATCTTGCTCGTTTGGTTGTTAGGTAACTGATTGATCCCAGAATCTCATCAAGCAGCTTCTTGAAGGATCCCAGGGTGTCAGCTTCAACAACATTACTGGGAGTTGGTTCCAGACCCTCACAATTTCTCAAAAAAAGTGCCTCCTATTTTCTGTTCTGAATGCCCCTTTATCTAATCTCCATTTGTGACCCCTGGTCCTTCTTTTTTTTTTCAAGTCAAAGAAGTCCCCTGGGTTGACATTGTCTATACCTTTTAGGATTTTGAATGTTTGAATCAGATCACAAGCGTAGTCTTCTTTGTTCAAGGCTGAATAGATTCAATTCTTTTAGCCTGTCTGCATCGACATGCCTTTTAAACCCGGATAATTCTTGTCGCTCTTCTTTGCACTCTTTCTAGAGCAGCAATATCCTTTTTGTAAACAGGTGACAGAACTGAACACAATATTCTAGGTGAGGTCTTACTAATGCATTGTAGAGTTTTTTAAACATAACTTCCCTTGATTTAAATTCAACACTTCTCACAATATATCCAAGCATCTTGTTAGCCTTTTTTTATAGCTTCCCCACATTGTCTAGATGAAGACATTTCTGAGTTTATAAACTCCTAGGTCTTTTTTTCATAGTTCCTTCTTCAATTTCACTATCTCCCATATGATATTTATAATGCACATTTTATTGCCCGTTATGCAATACTTTTACACTTTTCTCTATTAAATTTCATTTGCCATGTGTCTGCCCAATTTTGAATGCTGTCAGATCATTTTGAATGACCTTTGCTGCTTCAAACAGTGTCTGCCACTCCTCCTATTTTTGTGTCGTCTGCAAAATTTAACGAAGTTTGTTTACTATACCAGAGTCTAAATCATTAATGTAGATTAGGAATAGCAGAGGACCTAATACTGATCCCTGTGGTACACCACCGGTTACCTCACCCATTTTGAGTTTCTCCTCTAATCAGTACTTTCTGTTTTCTACCTGTTAACCACTCCTAATCCATGTGCATGCATTTCCTTGAATCCCACTGCGTTCAGTTTGAGAATTAATCTTTTATGCGGGACTTTGTCAAAAGCTTTCTGGAGTTGTTTAACTTCAGGTAACTTCTACTATATTGCCTTCAATTTACTTTAATGTGCGGTTGTTTAAATGAAGTTAAATATACGTTAACTTGGTGTTTTTCTCAGCTCTCCGCTACCATCCATTGCTCAATGAAGCTGCTATTATTTCTTGCTTGCTCGAGTCAATGCAGTGCAAGTATCTATACCCAGAGTATATAGCCAGCCTTCATCTATTACAGCAGTGCTTGCATTTTGGAACTAACAGTTTTTCTATCCAATGTTAAATCACTTTTCAGAAAAAAATAACATGAATACAGCCCTGTCACCTCATGCTGAGTAAACTGTTATTCAATACTTGTTCCATGTTTTCCAACATACCCCACTTTTTAAAATATAAGATGGGTGGGGTCACCAAACATTTGTCCTTACGAGGTACCCTGAACCATCTGACGCCCTCTTCGCCGATTCTGAGCAGTCACACCAAGTAACATGTTATTATGATGTATTATAGTAAAAAGCATCTGTCCTCACATTCTAAATCTCTACATTATGTGTAGGTATCTACTGTGCCTTTGCTGCTTCTCCATGTAAGTATGTCATGAGCAAAAAACAAACAAAAAAAAAAAACAATTACTATCTCTTCACTCAATGTAAAGAGAAAACAATACAGTTAATCAGTGTTACCGTGTACCATATGTATTTAATTAATATGTGTGTGTGTGTGTGTGTGTGTGTTTCTAGTCTAATGCGGCGACCTCTGAACTCGGTGCATTCTTCAGACCCCGGGTACCCAAAAAGGTCCATACATCTGGTTTTTGTCATCTTCCTTGTTCCTATCTCTCCGTTTTGCCTGAGACCCTTTGAGTCCAGTGGCATTATCTCTTATTCTCCTGTGAACCTTTGGGTCCAACGGCAGTCCCTGGAGCCTTTTAGCTCCTTTTATGCTTTTGTATTCCAAAAGTCTTAGAGCCTGGCCCTTCTGGTCCACAGCATTGTTATCTTGTTAGCTTGCAGTCAATGTTGGACAAGAAGCTTGTAGATTAAGGTTTCTTATCAATTGTTAGCAGTACATGCAATTTGAACCAAACAGTCTGCTATCTGCAATATTAGCCTCTTTTCAGAAAAGAACACCAGTATAGCTCTGCCAGTCCACATGCGTAGCAAACTGCTAATCAATTCTCGACCCATGTTTTCCAACATACCCTACTTTTAGAATATAAGATGGAGGGGGGTGATCCGCTACAACCAAGTTGCTCACGTGATCCCGTCCCTCAGATGTCCTCTTCACTGGTCGTAGCTGGCATCCGTGTTGCTGAGCTACCCCAAGCACCTCTTGTTCAAACTTCACTCAAACTACGTCTTTATACTCATGTGTGAGGTATCTATTCCAAAAAATGTGTTCATGCATTTAAACTAATGATGAAAAAATATATATATATTTTAGGCTCAGAACCCTCACCTCTGTCTATTCTGCTTGTCTTTGTCTGTGGCACATATTCAATCATTCTCTGGCGTCTAATATACTTCAATTCTGTTTAGCCCTTAATTAGGACACTTCAAATAACAGAACATTAAAAACAGTTAACAGAAAGGTTGCAATCATCAATATACATGCCCCCTAAAGCATCAGGTCCCACCCATAATAATTTATGTTCAGCCAGTATACAGAAAGAAACATTAATAACAGGACACAATCGTCCCCATATTCAAAGTAGTCCTATTTAGTTGTGAAACAACAAGTACCACTTGGCTCTTGCCCCTCTACATACTTTCGTAGTGATTTTACCTCGATAGTACGGTTTATCGCCCTGTTTTAAGAAATTGGATCACCCTGCATGGAACAAGTGTAAATTACTGACGCCTCAATTCCTTACAGCAATCTATGCCTCCCAATTTCACCCACCCGCCCTGCTCTTTTAGCTACGCTGATTGCAGTGTTGGTTTAACTCTGTAAGCTCATAATCAAATCTTCTATTCGAAACTGCAGTACTCTCAGAATAAACTTGTTCCAGCTGTGGATCCCCATCCTCTCGATCAGAACCACACTAATAACTTTAATCATTGCATCTCTGACAGCCTAAGCCATCTTTCCACCATGGTAACTGTTTCTCACAATCTGTGCTGACGATTTCTATCCAAGTTCCTATTGTCATCACATCGGTTACTTTCCTATATACATCTCTGAACATATTCTGCAGTGCATCCATCATGATCTGTGCCAGTTGGTCACACTTTCTCAATTATTTTTATTACCTAAAAAATGCTTTAATTACGCTCATATTTGTTGTAATTAATTTATAATTAACAATTATTCATGTTGCTCCTAACACATTTAGGTGCATCATTATTTTAACCCGTATGTTAAATTACATCTTTCTAGAATCCAATATTCTAGACCATCTCAATCTTATCATGCACTTAAGACTGATTAAAACCTAAAACTATAACTCAAAAATGATCACTATGCATTGAACAAATACTAAAATAGTGCCTCATTTTAGACATATTCAACACTACAGCATATCATTCAAAGTTCACATGATTTCCAAAATTAATGTCTAATATAGGTAACCATATTTTTCAGTAGAACAGCTGTTTTCAATTGGTATTTCCATTCAACATAGGATGTCCCATTACCTTACAAGTACATATTAATATAGTATTATGTTCCTAACAACACTCCAAATAATCCATTGCAAGACACCAACCATTTTACCTCCCTAACATGGATGGCAGATACAATGTCTTAACAATGTCACTCTTAAGTGTCATGAACAACACAAACTCCATACTCCCAGTGCCTCTCTGGGGCAATGGTACAACCTTTGCAGTTTTGTTATTTTTACTGAATGTGATTAGTAATAAATTACATGAGACCTTCCCATCTCTGCACCCAGGATCGCTGACATATTACCTTTAGTATCTTTAAACTAAGACAAATCTTTTTTCACCAATCACATCTATACCCCAAGTTTATAATCGTAGTTTCATTATCAGGTATGTTAACTGAAATTAACAGTCCCCATTACATCCCCAAAATGTCACTTTAACGTCATCATAAATATTCTTCTTTTGATATGCAGACCGGAATGGTTCCTCATATGTAAGAATGTCTCTGTGGTTTCAGATACTTCCTCATGACCGTCTCTCAGCAACACACTCTTGTTCCAGATATATGGTAGAGTTTAATTACTACATATCATGGACAAGCATTGTAAAGTTATGCAGGTTAATATGTACAGTTACTGTTTGCATATCCAAATTGTCCCACAAGTGTACTGGAACTTTCTGCACAAAACTCTTCTGAAATGGTCCTCTCAGTTCCGATGAACAGCACTGTGCTTCCATTCCACATAAACGCCATCAGTATTATCTCGGGACCTGGAGAACAAGTGCAGTATTTATTCTTTTGATTAATATCTGATTTAATTCCCCAAAATTCAAAAAAGGGTTAATTCTTTAATAGTCTCTTTTCATCTGCATTGATAATGTTATTGCAATTCTAAGAATCGCCAATGTCTGTTGTTAATTCTATCTTGTATTTTTCTCAGAGCCTATGTCCACCCATATTGTGAACATAATATAACATATCAGTTCCAGCATGAACCTGTAGGAGAAGAGAAAAAAAAGCCTTAGACCTGTGTCTGTACTCCAGTAACTACAAATCTCTATCTACTTCATTGCTCACAATTACTACTCTAACCCTAACTGCATCAGTGCACTTAGGAATTTCGTTCTCCAGCAGGCTTGCTTATCAGTGAAACTAGTTTTCAAGCCAGTTTACACTCCCTCATTTTGTATTGCCAATTTCAAATTGGTTTCTCCCAGTTTGTCCATTATCTCATATGGACCTCCCAATCAGCCTTCCAACCCCCCTTTTTTTTTTTTTTTTTAATTTTTTAAAATTTGAATGAGACCTATTGGGGTTGGAATCAGTGCCTGTTTTAATGCCTCAAACAAGGCATGTGACCTTTGATCCTATTGCAATGTGTCTTGTTTGCCTGGGTTACCATTCAGGTGTTCATAGAGGGGGGACAGCTAGTTCGCTGTATCCTTCCATGAAGTCCTGACAGAATCCAAATATGCCCAAAAAAGGATCTAAGGGGCAGATTTTTAATCAACTTTTATTTCCTGGGTCAGGTGTGTGTCCTCCAGCTTCCACCTGTACTCCTAAGAAACAAACAGATTACTTCATTAATGCAGCTTTCTTTTTAGATTTAATTTGAGGGGCAGCGTGCTCCATGAGATCAAGACCTCCTCCAGCAACAGATAGTGCTTCTCCAGTTCCCGTTGCAACAGTATGTCAGTCCACATACTGTATGATATTACCTGGTTGAGAACAGTCCTGTAAGATGTGTCATACATTGATCTCCCCCTTCTTGGAAGACATCCAGAGCACATATCACAATAACAGCAGTGTGGAGTAGTGGTTAGGGCTCTCGTCTCTTGACCAGAGGGTTGTGGGTTCAATCCCCAGTGTGGGACACTGCTGCTGTACCCTTGAGCAACGTACTTTACCTAGATTGCTCCAGTAAAAACCCAAATGTATAAATGGGGAATTGTATGTAAAAAAATAATATAATTGTATGTAAAAATAATGTGATATTTTGTAACAATTGTAAGTCGCCCTGGATAAGGGCGTCTGCTAAGAAATAAATAATAATAATAATAATAATAATAACAGTTGAAAAGAAAGTTTACAAAGAAATGTATTCAAACGTTAATGTTTCTCAATAACGCATACAGAAATAAAAGTACTGCCTATTCTTGCTGCAATTAATAACAGCATCCTTGCAGATCAAAATAAATCAGGATCTATTATAAAAATAATCCAGTGAGAAAGAAAATGTGTGTGCACATAAACCTGACCTTCATGAGCACCTGTTTATGATGCTTCCTTTTTAGAATGTGATCCACAAGCTCTACCAACCCAGAGCTCTTTGGGTGGCAGAGGACGTGGAATCACTGTACTCCGCCAACCAGGGCACAGGTTGCTTCATGCTTAAGCCAGCGAATATGTTCTTTATTTAATTAATTTACACAGGCGTTTCCCCATTGTCAATCAGACTCAATGCCTTTGTATTACTGTGAGTGCATAATTACTTTTGCTACTGCGACTGTCTGTTCTGTATTAGACAGTGAGAAGTTGCCTTTATTTTAATCACAATATTGCCATTAGCTCAGCGTCCTGTGCTGAACTTCCACACGCGAGTATTCATACCCTATATTCACAGACAAAACACACAAACCAACAGACTGTCTATCATACCAGTACCACAATCCATTGAGCCAGCAGTCCTATACTGCACCATCAATAATCTCATGTCACTCATGATTTATTCATGTTTCAGTTATCACATTAATCTAATTATCATCACCTCTCTTGCAAGAAGCTCCTGCAAAATACTAATTGTAACCACCATAAACAAAAACACATCGTAAACATGTGCAAACATCCCATTTCACATCACTGCGTAGCTCTGGTGACACTGCTTTTGTCTCCTGCATCACTGCATTCTGATGCCTTAGCAGAAGTTGAAATCCCTGTAGATCACTCTGATATCGATTGTGACCTCTTTTTCCCATTTGAATTGTATTTTATGCTCTCTAACAATTCAACTTTTTTTTTTTCCTCTACTGTGTATGGTAGTGTACTTTAGCAACATCAGAATAAACCCAGTTAATACTGATAACATCAGTGCTTTATTAAACTACGTGTTTTCCATTCAAAGAGAATGCAATCTCCTGTTTAATTCAACATGAACTAAACAATCATTAATAAACAGACCCTAAAAAAAAAAAAAACATTGTTTTAACTCCGCACTTTTATAAACCAAATATTATACCTGCAATATATTCTGTGTTTTGGTTACACTTCCTCCTAAATAGAATAGACCTCCTGCTGGATGGTCGGTCTGTATGGTACTCCATATTCTCCAGTCATCCATTCGATGACCATCAACATTATCTTCTAACATATTTGGAATTGATCAGATTCCCAACAAAACAATACACAAAAAAAAAATTAACAAACCTTTTTTAGTTTTGCCTTGTTACCAACTTATTGTATTCAGAGTTATTCTACTGAACACTTTGGTTTATTCTTTACACATTTAATTTACACTTTTGTATGTGCTATTGGGTTTAACTGGAACTTATTATCTGATTGTTCCTTATCTGTACCATAATGTGGACAGTTAAATTAGAGGCTTATCCTAATGCCCATTTATTGTGAATTATAAACCATGCAGTAAAAACACAGGCAAAACAGGTCTATCAAATTATCCTACACAATCACTTTCACTTCCAAGAGGGTGTACTGTCCTCTTGTTAGTTAATTATTCCTATCTCATAGACTTAACTCACTCTGTGAGTTCAGCGGTCTTTTCTGGACAACTTATCCCGTGAGTTAAACTGTCCTCTCTAGACTTAACTAAATATTTAGTTCAGCGGTTCACGTTAGACTTAACTAAATATTTTAGTTCAGCGGTCAATTTTAGACTTAACTAAATATTTTAGTTCAGCGGTCTTTTCTAGACTTAACTAAATATTTAGTTCAGCGGTCTACGTTAGACTTAACTAAATATTTCAGTTCAGCGGTCAATTCTAGACTTAACTAAATATTTTAGTTCAGCGGTCTTTTCTAGACTTAACTAAATATTTTTAGTTCAGCGGTTTTTCTAGACTTAACTAAATATTTTAGTTCAGCGGTCAATTCTAGACTTAACTAAATATTTTAGTTCAGCGGTCTTTTCTAGACTTAACTAAATATTTTAGTTCATGGTCTTTTCTAGACTTAACTAAATATTTTAGTTCAGCGGTCAATTCTAGACTTAACTAAATATTTTTAGTTCAGCGGTCTTTTCTAGACTTAACTAAATATTTTAGTTCAGCGGTCTACGCTTTTACGATGGCCTCTTGATACTTTGACCAAAGTCTGTGTAACTAGTATAGGCCGTGCTTCCGACAGTCCCACTATCACGTTAAAAAACACACAATTTGCCAAAACAAAAAACGGCATGTAAGAATAAACAAATATCACTCACCAATGTGCGTGATCCTATGTTCGAACTGAAGTCCTGGGTCACAGATTCTCTCACACCGTCTGGGTCGAAAGTAGAAACAGTCTCCCTTCTGTTCGCCTCGTCCGTTCCTCTGCAGTGGATTCAGGCTGGGCAAGCAGGTTTCTCCGTGGTCCAGTATCGATACCCGGCATTTTTTTTTAAAAAAAGAAGTGTCAGAAACAGTCCACGTCTGGCTCGCGAATGATGTAACTTAAAAGCGTGAGTATCGATGTTTCTTAAGAAACTGCAGAGACGCCATTTCTTAATCAGTGTTAAGTTTATTTCATACATGCAGGGAAACCAGTCAAGTATAGAACCGATTACCAGTTGTTACATCTTTTACATGACATTAAATACCCTTCTGCATAGGTGTCTCTCTCCTCCTCTTCCTATAACACTCAACCAATGGCAAAGGGACAATGCATTATGCCGGTCACTATGTACCATGTGCACTCAATCAGGGAAAAACAAGTTTCTCTTGATTAGTTTATACAAATCTACAAATCTCTTATTTGAAGTGTCTGGCTCCTTCCAGATCCCCTGAAGACTAGCTTTATGACCCCCTCATAAACCAGCTGTATATTCTAAGCAAAAACCTGTTTAATTATTTTATACCCCACAGTGGACTCTGAAGGGCAAACGTCTTTCATGTCAGGGGCTGGAGGTCAAAGGACTTGTTTGTACAACCTTGTGCTGCTGGCCAGTCATTTGCTTTTGACACAAAAAGAATCCTTTTCAGTTGTCATAACTCAGGGTAACTTCTCTACCATATTGCCTTCAATTTTACTTCTAATGTGCGGTTGTTTAAATATAGTTAAATATACGTTAACTTGTGTTTTTCTCAGCTCTCTGCTACCATCCATTGCTCAATGAAGCTGCTATTATTTCTTGCTTGCTCGGGAGTCAATGCAGTGCAAGTATCTATATACCCAGAGTATATATAGCCAGCCTTCATCTATTACAGCAGTGCTTGCATTTTGGAACTAACAGTTTTTCTATCCAATGTTAAATCACTTTTCAGAAAAATAACATGAATACAGCCCTGTCATTCCTCATGCGTAGCAAACTGCTATTCAATACTTGTTCCATGTTTTCCAACAGTTAGGGTTAGGGTCAGGGTCAGGGTCAGGGTCAGGGTTAGCCGTTCAAAACTACATTTTACCATTTATATAAAAACGACACCAAAATGAAAAGACCTGCGCAGTCCTGAACAGTTAGGGTTTGGGTTAGGGTCAGGGTCAGGGTTAGGGTTAGGGTCAGCGTCAGGGTCAGGGTCAGGATCAGGGTCAGGGTCAGGGTTAGAGGTTAGGGTTAGCCGTTCAAAACTACATTTACCATTCATATCATAAAAAACGACACCAAAAATGAAAGGCCTGCGCAGTTTCTGAACACACCCGCTAATGTGCAGCAACCTTCGTCGAAAGCTTTGCAGCCATGTGCGTAACTCCGCTAAAACTACACAACTGCGCATGCGTAAGCGTTGCCATTCAAAACTGCATTTCACCATTCAGTGGCTCGCAAATGGTCCTGGCCCTTCCCCAGCGCCCGGTTCCAGGGACTTCACGGGGTCCCAGCGGCTCGCCAAATGATCCCTTGTAACCCCAACGCGTCGGCCCAGCGACTCGCGCAGGGTCCCAGCGTCATTAGATCCCTCGCGAGATCGCACCTCCCCAGGGCGAATGGAGCCCAGCCACCTCGACAGGGTCCCGACGGCTCATCAAATGGTCCCTGGCACCTCACCAGCATGCGCCACGGGGCCCAGCGACCAGCGCGGGATGCCAGCTGACCGTCACACGGGCCCCAGAGACCGGGCGCTGGGGCAAGAGCGGTTTGAAATGGTCCCTGAACCTCCCAAGCACGAGCTCAGGCCCCAGCTAAACGGTCCCTGACCGTCCCCAGCGGTCGCCGAACGCCCCAACGACCTCGCGCAGGGTCCCAGAGGCTCGCCAAATGGTCCCCTGGCATCCCCAGGACGCGACGGGCCCCAGCGACATTGGGGTCCCAATGATCGCCAAATGTTCCCTGGGCACCTCCCCAGGGCGTGCACGAGGCCCAGGCCCCCGCTCTGGGTCCAGTGGCTGGCAAATGGTCCCTGGCTCATCCCCAGCATGCACACACGGGCCCCAGCGACTTCGTGTGTGGTTCCAGCTGACTTGCCAAATGGACTGCGGAATATCCCCAGCACGCGCACGTGCCCCAGCGACATCACGCGGGTCCTAACTGCTCATAAATGTTCCCTGACACCCCAGCTCAAGACGGGCCCAGCGACCCAGTGCGGGTCCCAGCAGCTCGCTAAATGGTCCCTGGCACCTCCCAGCACACACGGGGCCCCAGCATTTCGCGTGGGGTTCCAGCGCCCACCAAACGGTCCCCTGACACCTCAGCGATCGCACGACCCCCAACAACCTCGCGCAGGGGTCCCCAGAGGCTCGCCAAATGGTCCCTGGTCCCTCCCCAGCGCAAACACTGGGCCCCAGCGACATCGCACATCCCCAGCGCAGGCACGGGCGCCCGCGACTTCGAGTGGGGTCAAAACGGCTTGCCAAATTGTCCCTGGCACATCCGCAGCGCACGCACGGGCCCCAGTGACATCGCGCGGGGTCCCAGCGGCTCGCCAAATGGTCCCTGGCACCTCTCCAGCGTGCGCCAGC
>CM072681.1:6005841-6017820 GCA_036884735.1 Huso huso | reverse complement strand
TGGCGAGCCACTGGGACCCTACGCGAAGTTGCTGGGGCCCGTGCGCGTGCTGGGGATGTATCAGGGACCATTTGGCGAGCCTCTGGGACACTGCGCGAGGTCGTTGCGGGTCGTGCGATCAATGGGGAAGTGTCAGGGACCATTTCGCGGGCCGCTGGAAACCCTTGCGAAGTCGCTGGGGCCCGTGTGCGTGCTGGGGATATGCCAGGGACCATTTGGCGAGCCGCTGGCACCCCGCACGGGGTCCATGTGCCCTGTGTGCACGCTGTGGAGGTGCCAGGGACCATTTGGCGAGCCGCTGTCACACCCGCATGAGGTCGCTTGGGCTCTGCGATCGCTGGGGAGGTGTCAGGGACCGTTTGGCAAGCCGCTTTTACCCAGCGCGAAGTTGCTGGTTGCCGTACGTGCGCTGGGGATGTGCCAGGGACCATTTGGCGAGCTGATGGGACCCGGCGGCGAGCTGGTGGCCTGTCTGTGCATGCTGGGGATGGAGCCAGGGACTATTTGGCGAGCCGCTGTAACCCCACACGAAGTGACTGGGGCCCGTGTGCGTGCTGGGGAGGTGCCAGGGACCATTTGGCGAGAAGCTGGGACACCGCGCGGGGTCGCTGGGCCCGTGTGCGCACGATGGGGAGGTGCCAGGGACCATTTGGCAAGCCGCTTTGACCCAGCGCGAGGTCGCTGGGGCCCGTGTTTGCGCTGGGGATGTGCAAGGGACCATTTGCGAGCCGTTGGGACCGCGCGTGATGCCACTGGGGCCTGTGTGCCTGCTGGGGATGTGCCATGGACCATTTGGCGAGCCTCTGGGAACCTGCGTGAGGTCTCTGGACCCCGTACCCGCGCTGAGGGCGTGCCAGGGACCATTTGGCGAGCCGCTGGGACACTGCGCGAGGTCGCTTGGGCTCTGCGATCACTGGGGAGGTGTCAGGGTCCGTTTGGCAAGTCGGTGGAACCCCACGCGAAGTTGCTGGGTCCCGTGTGCGTGCTGGGGAGGTGCCAGGGACCATGTGGCGAGCCGCTTTGACCCCGCATGAAGAGTGCAGGGAATGTGCCAGGGACCATTTGCTAGCAGTTGGGACCCTGCGCGATGTCGCTGGGGCCCGTGCGCGTGCTGGGGAGGTGCCATGGACCATTTGGTGAGCCTCTGGGACCCTGCGTGAGGTCTCTGGTATCGGGTGCGTGCTGGGGACACAAGGATCATTGGCGCGCTGCTGGTGCCAGCGCGGTCCCTGGGGTGGTGCTGGGAGGTGCCAGGGACCATTTGGCGAGCCGCCTGGACACTGCGCTGGAGGTCCCTTGGGCCCGTGCTCACTGGGGGGAGGTGCCAGGGACCATTTGGCAAGCCGCTGGGACACTGCGCGAGGTCGCTTGGGCTCTGCGATCGCTGGGGAGGTGTCAGGGACCGTTTGGCAAGCCGCTTTGACCCCTAGCGAAGTCGCTGGTTACCGTCGCCTGCTGGGGATGTGCCAGGGACCATTTGGCGAGCCTCTGGGATCCCGCAGTGGGGTTGCTGGGCCCTGTGCATGCGCTGGGAGGTTCCAGGGACCATTTGGCAAGCCGCTTTGACCCCGTGCGATGTCGCTGGGGCCCGCTCGCGCTGGGGAGGTGCCAGGGACCGTTTGGCAAGCCGCTTTGACCCCGTGCGATGTCGCTGGGGCCTGTTCTTGCGCTGGGGAGGTTCCAGGGACCATTTGGCAAGCCGCTTTGACCCCGTGCGATGTCGCTGGGGCCCGTTCGTGCGCTGGGGAGGTGCCAGGGACCATTTGGGAGCCGTTGGGACCAAGCGGGGTCGCTGGGGCCGTGTGCATGCTGTTGTGGTGTCAGGGACTATTTGGCGAGCCGCTTGGGGTCCACCTGTGGGGTCTCTGGGGCCCTGTGCATGCGCTGGGGAGGTGCCAGGGATCATTTGGCGGTAGCTGGCACCCAGCGCGGAAGTCGCTGGGGCCCGTGTGCGTGCTGTTGAGGTGGCAGGGACCATCTGGTGAGGCGCTGGGACCCCGAGCAGGGTCGCTGGGCCCCATGCGCGCTGGGGAGGTGCCAGGGACCATTTCATGACCGTTCTGACCCCAGCATTGCGAAGTCGCTGGGGCCCGTCGTCTTGGCGCGCTGTGGAGGTGCCAGGGACCATTTGGCGAGCCGCTGGCACAATGTGCGAGGTCGCTTGGGCTCTGCGATCGCTGGGGAGGTGTCAGGGACCGTTTGGCAAGCCGCTTTGACCCAGCGGTTGCTGGTGGTTGCCGCGCGCGCTGGGGATGTGCCAGGGACCATTTGGTGAGCCTCTGGGATCCCGCTGAGTAGTCGCTGGGGCCCTTGTGCATGCTGGGAGGTGCCAGGGACCATTTGGCGGAGCCGCTGGAACCCAATCGCGAGGTCGCCCGGGCCCGTGCGCTGCTGGGGTGGTGCCAGGGATCTTTTGGCGAAGCCGCTGGGGCACCGCTGTCAGGGAGTATTTGAGGTCGAGGTCGGGCGATCGCTGGGGAGGTGTCAGGGACCGTTGGCAAGCCGCTTTGACCCAGCGTGCCAGGGACCATTTGGTCGCTGGTGGCCCCTGTCGTCCCTGGGCCTTGGGATGTGCCAGGGACCATTTGTGAGTAGTTGGGACCCCGCGCGATGTTGCTGGGGCTCGTGGTGCTGGAGGATGTGCCAGGGACCATTTGGTGAGCTGCTGGACCCTGTGAGCGGGGTCCCTGGGCCCTGGGCACGCTGCTGGGAGGTGCCAGGGACCATTTGGCGAGCCGCTGTCACACCTGGGTGGTGCCAGGGATCTTTTGAAGCCGGCTGGCACCCCGCCAGGGTCGCTGGTGCTCTGGCGATCGCTGGGGAGGTGCCAGGGATCTTTGGCAAGCCGCTGGCACCCACCATTTGGGTTGCTGGGCAGTGTGCGGCGCTGGGGATGTGCCAGGGACCATTTGGTGAGCCTCTGGGATCCCGCGCGAGGTCGCTGGGGCCCTTGTGCATGCTGGGGAGGTGCCAGGGACCGTTTGGCGGACCGCTGGAACCCAACGCGGTTGCTGGGTGCCTGTCTTGGCGTGCTGGGGTGGTGCCAGGGATCATTTAGCGAGCCGCTGGCACGCTGGCTCCCTGGGCACCCGGGCGCAGCGCTGGGGAGGTACCAGGGACCATTTGGCAAGCCACTGGGACCCAGCGCCGAAGTCGCTGGGGCCCCTGCATACGTGCTGGGGATGTGCCAGGGAGCATTTGTGAGTAGTTGGGACCCCGCGCGATGTCGCTGGGGCTCGTGTGCGTGCTGAGGATGTGCCAGGGACCATTTGGTGAGCTGCTGGCACCCCGCGCGGGGTCCCTGGGCCCTGTGCGCACGCTGCTGAGGTGCCAGGGACCATTTGGCGAGCCGCTGGGACACTGCGCGAGGTCGCTTGGGCTCTGCGATCGCTGGGGAGGTGTCAGGGACCGTTTGGCAAGCCGCTTTGATCCAGCGCGAAGTCGCTGGTTACTGTGCGTGCGCTTGGGATGTGCCAGGGACCATTTGTCTAGCCTCTGGGATCTCGCGCGAAGTTGCTGGGCCCGTGCGCATGCTGGGGTGGTGCCAGGGGCCATTTGGCAAGCCGCTTTGACCCCGTGCGATGTCGCTGGGGCCCGTTCGTGCGCTGGGGAGGTGCCAGGGACCGTTTGGCGGGCCGCTGGAACACAATGCGAAGTCGCTGGTGCCAGTGCTCGTGCTGGGGTGGTGCCAGGGATCTTTTGGTGAGCCGCTGGCACCCCGCGCTAGGTCCCTGGGCAGTGTGCAGGCGCTGGGGAGGTACCAGGGACCACTTGGCGAGCCACTGGGCCCCTGCGCGAGGTCATTGGGGGTCGTGCGATCGCTGTGGAGGTGTCAGGAACCATTTCGCTGGCCACTGGAACCCCTCGCGAAGTTGCTGGGGCCTGTGTGCCTGCTGGGGATGTGCCATGGACTATTTTGCGAGCCGCTCGGTCCCCGCGCGGGGTCTCTGGGCCCTGTGCATGCGCTGGGGAGGTGCCAGGGATCATTTGGCGAGTAGCTGGCACCCCACACGAAGTCGCTGGGGCCCGTGTGCGTGCTGTTGAGGTGGCAGGGACCATCTGGTGAGACGCTGGGACCCGAGCAGGGTCGCTGGGCCCCATGCTATCGCTGGGGAGGTGCCAGGGACCATTTCGCGAGCCGTTCTGACCCCGCGCGAAGTCGCTGGGGCCCGTGCGTGCGCTGTGGAGGTGCCAGGGACCATTTGGCGAGCCGCTGGCACCCCGCACGGGGTCCATGGGCGCTGTGTGCACGCTGTGGAGGTGCCAGGGACCATTTGGCGAGCCGCTGTCACACCCGCGAGGTCGCTTGGGCTCTGGGCGATCGCTGGGAGGTGTCAGGGACCGTTTGGCAAGCCGCTTTTACCCAGCGGTTGCTGGTTGCCGTACGTGCGCTGGGGATGTGCCAGGGACCATTTGGTGAGCCTCTGGGATCCCGCGAGTAGTCGCTGGGGCCCTTGTGCATGCTGGGGAGGTGCCAGGGACCGTTTGGCGGACCGCTGGAACCCAATGCGAAGTCGCCGGTGCCCGTGCGCGTGCTGGGGTGGTGCCAGGGATCTTTTGGCGAGCCGCTGGCACCCCGCGCGAGGTCGGGCGCACTACAGAGGTGTCAGGGAGTATTTGGCAAGCCGCTTTGACCCAGCGCGAAGTCGCTGTGGCCCCTGCATGCGCTGGGGATGTGCCAGGGAGCATTTGTGAGTAGTTGGGACCCCGCGCGATGTCGCTGGGGCTCGTGTGCGTGCTGAGGATGTGCCAGGGACCATTTGGTGAGCTGCTGGCACCCCGCGCGGGGTCCCTGGGCCCTGTGCGCACGCTGCTGAGGTGCCAGGGACCATTTGGCGAGCCGCTGGGACACTGCGTGAGGTCGCTTGGGCTCTGCGATCGCTGGGGAGGTGTCAGGGACCGTTTGGACCGCTTTGATCCAGCGAAGTCGCTGGTTACTGTGCGCGCTTGGGATGTGCCAGGGACCATTTGTCTAGCCCTCTGGGATCGCGAGGTTGCTGGACCCCGCGTCGCATGCTGCTGGGGTGGTGCCAGGGGCCATTTGGCAGCCCGCTTTGACCCCGTGCGATGTCGCTGGGGCCCGTTCGCGGCGCTGGGGAGGTGCCAGGGACCGTTTGGCGGGCCGCTGGAACACAATGCGGTCGCTGGTGCCAGTCTTGGCGTGCTGGGGTGGTGCCAGGGATCTTTTGGCGGTGCCAGGGACTGGCACCCAGCTAGGTCCCTGGGCAGTGTGCGGGCGCTGGGGATGTACCAGGGACCACTTGGCGAGCCACTGGGCCCCTGCGCGAGGTCATTGGGGGTCGTGCGATCGCTGTGGAGGTGTCAGGAACCATTTCGCTGGCCACTGGAACCCCTCGCGAAGTTGCTGGGGCCTGTGTGCCTGCTGGGGATGTGCCAGGGATCATTTAGCGAGCCGCTGGCACCCTGCGCTGGCTCCCTGGGCACCGCGGCGCTGGCTGGGGAGGTACCAGGGACCACTTGGCGAGCCACTGGGACCCTACTCGAAGTTGCTGGGGCCCGTGCGCGTGCTGGGGAAGTGCCAAGGTTCATTTGGCGCGCCGCTGGCAACCCGCGCCGGTCCCTGGGCCCCGAGCGTGCGCTGGGGAGGTGCCAGGGACCATTTGGCGAGCGGCTGGGACACTGCGCGAGGTCGCTTGGGCCCGTGCTCACTCATGGGGAGGTGCCAGGGACCATTTGGCAAGCCGCTGGGACACTGCGCGAGGTCGCTTGGGCTCTGCGATCGCTGGGGAGGTGTCAGGGACCGTTTGGCAAGCCGCTTTGACCTAGCGCGAAGTCGCTGGTTACCGTGTGTGCGCTGGGGATGTGCCAGGGCCCATTTGGCGAGCCTCTGGGATCCCGCACGGGTCGCTGGGCCCGTCTTGCGCACTGGGGAGGTTCAGGGACCATTTGGCAAGCCGCTTTGACACCGTGTGATGTTGCTGGGGCCCGTGTTGTGCGCTGGGGAGGTGCCAGGGACCGTTTGGCGGGCGCTGGAACACAATCTTGAAGTCGCTGGTGCCAGTGTGGCGTGCTGGGGTGGTGCCAGGGATCTTTTGGACGAGCCGCTGGCACCCCGCGCGCTGGGTCCCTGGGCAGTGTGCGGGCGCTGGGGAGGTGCCAGGGACCACTTGGCGAGCCACTGGGCCCCCTGCGAGGTCATTGGTGGTCGTGCGATCGCTGTGGAGGTGTCAGGAACCATTTGGCTGGCCGCTGGAACCCCTCGCTGAAGTTGCTGGGGCCCGTGCGTGCTGGGGATGTGTCAGGGTCCATTTGGCGAGCCTCTGGGACCCTGCGATGGGTGAGGTCGTTGGGTCGTGCGATCAATGGGGAAGTGTCAGGGACCATTTCGCGGGACGCTGGAAACCCACGCGAAGTCGCTGGGGCCCGTGCGTGCGCTGGGGAGGTGCCAGGGACTACTTTGCGAGCCACTGGGCCCCTGTGCGAGGTCATTGGGGGTCGTGCTATCGCTGTGGAGGTGTCAGGGACCATTTCGCTGGCCGCTGGAACCCCTCGCGAAGTCGCTGGGGCCCGTGTGCCTGCTGGCGATGTGCCAGGGACCATTTGGCGAGCCGCTGGCACCCCGCACGGAGTCCATGTGCCCTGTGTGCACGCTGTGGAGGTGCCAGGGACCATTTGGCGAGCCGCTGTCACACCCGCACGAGGTCGCTTGGGCTCTGCGATCGCTGGGGAGGTGTCAGGGACCGTTTGGCAAGCCGCTGGGACCCAGCGAAGTTGCTGGTTGCCCGTACGTGCGCTGGGGATGTGCCAGGGACCATTTGGTGAGCCTCTGGGACCCCGCGCGAAATCGCTGCCCCGTGCGCTTGCTGGGGAGGTGCCAGGGACATTTTGGGGAGCTGCTGGGACTCCATAACTGGTAGGTGGGGCCAGTGCGCGCACAGGGGAGGTGCAAGGGACCATTTGGCGAGCTGATGGGACCCCGCGCGAGGTCGCTGTGGCCCGTCTTGTATGCGCTGGGGATGGAGCCAGGGACTATTTGGCGGGCCGCTGTAACCCCCACCGAAGTGACTGGGGCCCGTGTGCGTGCTGGGAGGTGCCAGGGACCATTTGGCGAAGCTGGGACGCCGCGACGGGTCGCTGGGCCCGTGTGCGCACGATGGGGAGGTGCCAGGGACCATTTGGCAAGCTGCTTTGACCCCTTGAGGTCGCTGAGGCCCGTGTTTGCGCTGGGGATGTGCAAGGGACCATTTGCGAGCCGTTGGGACCGTGTGATGCCACTGGGGCCCGTGTGCCTGCTGGGGATGTGCCATGGACCATTTGACGAGCCTCTGGGAACCTGCGGGAGGTCTCTGGACCCTGTACCCGCACTGAGGGCGTGCCAGGGACCATTTGGCGAGCCGCTGGGACACTGCGCGAGGTCGCTTGGGCTCTGTGATCACTGGGGAGGTGTCAGGGTCCGTTTGGCAAGTCGGTGGAACCCCACGCGAAGTTGCTGGGTCCCGTGTGCGTGCTGGGGAGGTGCCAGGGACCATGTGGCGAGCCGCTTTGACCCCGCATGAAGAGCGCAGGGAATGTGCCAGGGACCATTTGCTAGCAGTTGGGACCCCCTGGGCGATGTCGCTGGGGCCCGTGGGCGCGTGCTGGGGAGGTGCCATGGACCATTTGGTGAGCCTCTGGGACCCTGCGTGAGGTCTCTGGTATCCGGGTGCGTGCTGGGGATGTGCCAAGGATCATTTGGCACGCCGCTGGCAACCCGCGCCGGTCCCTGGGCCCCGAGCGCGCGCTGGGGAGGTGCCAGGGACCATTTGGCGAGCCGCCGGGACACTGCGCGAGGTCGCTTGGGCCCCGTGCTCACTCGGGAGGTGCCAGGGACCATTTGGCAAGCCGCTGGGACACTGCGCGAGGTCGCTTGGGCTCTGCGATCGCTGGGGAGGTGTCAGGGACCGTTTGGCAAGCCGCTTTGACCTAGTAGCGAAGTCGCTGGTTACCCGTCGCGGCGCTGGGGATGTGCCAGGGACCATTTGGTGAGCCTCTGGGATCCCGCGCGAAGTCGCTGGGCCCCGTGCGCGCGCTGGGGAGGTTCCAGGGACCATTTGGCAAGCCGCTTTGACCCTGTGCGAAGTCGCTGGGGCCTGTTCGTGCGCTGGGGAGGTGCCAGGGACCGTTTGGCGGGCCGCTGTAACACAATGCGAAGTCGCTGGTGCCAGTGCGCGTGCTGGGGTGGTGCCAGGGATCTTTTGACGAGCCGCTGGCACCCCGCGCTAGGTCCCTGGTCAGTGTGCGGGTGCTGGGGAGGTACCAGGGACCACTTGGCGAGCCACTGGGCCCCTGCGCGAGGTCATTGGGGCTCGTGCGATCGCTGTGGAGGTGTCAGGAACCATTTCGCTGGCCACTGGAACCCCTCGCGAAGTTGCTGGGGCCTGTGTCCCTGCTGGGGATGTGCCAGGGATCATTTAGCGAGCCGCTGGCACCCTGCGCTGGCTCCCTGGGCACCGTCTTGCAGCTGGGGGAGGTACCAGGGACCCTTGGCGAGCCACTGGGACCCTACGCGAAGTTGCTGGGGCCCGTGCGCGTGCTGGGGATGTGCCAAGGATCATTTGGCGCGCCGCTGGCAACCCGCGCCGGTCCCTGGGCCCCGAGCGTGCGCTGGGGAGGTGCCATTTGGACCATTTGGCGAGCCGCCGGGACACTGCGCGAGGTCGCTTGGGCCCCGTGCTCACTCGGGAGGTGCCAGGGACCATTTGGCAAGCTGCTGGGACACTGCGCGAGGTCGCTTGGGCTCTGCGATCGCTGGGGAGGTGTCAGGGACCGTTTGGCAAGCCGCTTTGACCTAGCGCGAAGTCGCTGGTTACCGTGTGTGCGCTGGGGATGTGCCAGGGACCATTTGGCGAGCCTCTGGGATCCCGCGCGAAGTCGCTGGGCCCCGTGCGCGCACTGGGGAGGTTCCAGGGACCATTTGGCAAGCCGCTTTGACACCGTGTGATGTTGCTGGGGCCCGTTCGTGCGCTGGGGAGGTGCCAGGGACCGTTTGGCGGGCCGCTGGAACACAATGCGAAGTCGCTGGTGCCAGTGCACGTGCTGGGGTGGTGCCAGGGATCTTTTGGCGAGCCGCTGGCACCCCGCGCTAGGTCCCTGGGCAGTGTGCGGGCGCTGGGGAGGTACCAGGGACCACTTGGCGAGCCACTGGGCCCCTGCGCGAGGTCATTGGTGGTCGTGCGATCGCTGTGGAGGTGTCGGGAACCATTTCGCTGGCCGCTGGAACCCCTCGCGAAGTTGCTGGGGCCCGTGTGCGTGCTGGGGATGTGTCAGGGTCCATTTGGCGAGCCTCTGGGACCCTGCGCGAGGTCGTTGCGGGTCGTGCGATCAATGGGGAAGTGTCAGGGACCATTTCGCGGGCCGCTGGAAACCCACGCGAAGTCGCTGGGGCCCGTGCGTGCGCTGGGGAGGTGCCAGGGACTACTTTGCGAGCCACTGGGCCCCTGTGCGAGGTCATTGGGGGTCGTGCGATCGCTGTGGAGGTGTCAGGGACCATTTCGCTGGTCGCTGGAACCCCTCTGCTGAAGGTCGCTGGGGCCCTGTGCGTGCTGGGGATGTGCCAGGGACCATTTGGCGAGCCGCTGGCACCCCGCAGGGGTCCATGGGCCCTGTGTGCACGCTGTGGAGGTGCCAGGGACCATTTGGCGAGCCGCTGTCACACCCGCACGAGGTCGCTTGGGCTCTGCGATCGCTGGGGAGGTGTCAGGGACCGTTTGGCAAGCCGCTTTTACCCAGCGCGAAGTTGCTGGTTGCCGTACGTGCGCTGGGGATGTGCCAGGGACCATTTGGTGAGCCTCTGGGACCCCGCGCGAAATCGCTGCCCCGTGCGCTTGCTGGGGAGGTGCCAGGGACATTTTGGGGAGCCGCTGGGACTCCATAACTGGTAGGTGGGGCCAGTGCGCGCACAGGGGAGGTGCAAGGGACCATTTGGCGAGCTGATGGGACCCCGCGCGAGGTCGCTGTGGCCCGTGCGCGCGCTGGGGATGGAGCCAGGGACTATTTGGCGGGCCGCTGTAACCCCACATGAAGTGACTGGGGCCCGTGTGCGTGCTGGGGAGGTGCCAGGGACCATTTGGCGAGAAGCTGGGACGCCGCGCGGGGTTGCTGGGCCCGTGTGCGCACGATGGGGAGGTGCCAGGGACCATTTGGCAAGCTGCTTTGACCCCGCGCGAGGTCGCTGGGGCCCGTGTTTGCGCTGGGGATGTGCAAGGGACCATTTGCGAGCCGTTGGGACCGCGTGTGATGCCACTGGGGCCCGTGTGCCTGCTGGGGATGTGCCATGGACCATTTGACGAGCCTCTGGGAACCTGCGTGAGGTCTCTGGACCCTGTACCCGCACTGAGGGCGTGCCAGGGACCATTTGGCGAGCCGCTGGGACACTGCGCGAGGTCGCTTGGGCTCTGTGATCACTGGGGAGGTGTCAGGGTCCGTTTGGCAAGTCGGTGGAACCCCACGCGAAGTTGCTGGGTCCCATGTGCGTGCTGGGGAGGTGCCAGGGACCATGTGGCGAGCCGCTTTGACCCCGCATGAAGAGCGCAGGGAATGTGCCAGGGACCATTTGCTAGCAGTTGGGACCCTGCGCGATGTCGCTGGGGCCCGTGCGCGTGCTGGGGAGGTGCCACGGACCATTTGGTGAGCCTCTGGGACCCTGCGTGAGGTCTCTGGTATCCGGGTGCGTGCTGGGGATGTGCCAAGGATCATTTGGTACGCCACTGGCAACCCGCGCCGGTCCCTGGGCCCCGAGCGCGCGCTGGGGAGGTGCCAGGGACCATTTGGCGAGCCGCCGGGACACTGCGCGAGGTCGCTTGGGCCCCGTGCTCACTCGGGAGGTGCCAGGGACCATTTGGCAAGCCGCTGGGACACTGCGCGAGGTCGCTTGGGCTCTGCGATCGCTGGGGAGGTGTCAGGGACCGTTTGGCAAGCCGCTTTGACCTAGCGCGAAGTCGCTGGTTACCGTGCGTGCGCTGGGGATGTGCCAGGGACCATTTGGTGAGCCTCTGGGATCCCGCGCGAAGTCGCTGGGCCCCGTGCGCGCGCTGGGGAGGTTCCAGGGACCATTTGGCAAGCCGCTTTGACCCTGTGCGATGTCGCTGGGGCCTGTTCGTGCGCTGGGGAGGTGCCAGGGACCGTTTGGCGGGCCGCTGGAACACAATGCGAAGTCGCTGGTGCCAGTGCGCGTGCTGGGGTGGTGCCAGGGATCTTTTGGCGAGCCGCTGGCACCCCGCGCTAGGTCCCTGGGCAGTGTGCGGGTGCTGGGGAGGTACCAGGGACCACTTGGCGAGCCACTGGGCCCCTGCGCGAGGTCATTGGGGGTCGTGCGATCGCTGTGGAGGTGTCAGGAACCATTTCGCTGGCCACTGGAACCCCTCGCAAAGTTGCTGGGGCCTGTGTGCCTGCTGGGGATGTGCCAGGGATCATTTAGCGAGCCTCTGGCACCCTGCGCTGGCTCCCTGGGCACCGTGCGCGCGCTGGGGAGGTACCAGGGACCACTTGGCGAGCCACTGGGACCCTACGCGAAGTTGCTGGGGCCCGTGCGCGTGCTGGGGATGTGTCAGGGACCATTTGGCGAGCCTCTGGGACCCTGCGCGAGGTCGTTGGTCGTGCGATCAATGGGGAAGTGTCAGGGACCATTTCGCGGGCCGCTGGAAACCCACGCGAAGTCGCTGGGGCCCGTGCGTTCGCTGGGGAGGTGCCAGGGACCACTTGGCGAGCCACTGGGCCCCTGCGCGAGGTCATTGGGGGTCGTGCGATCGCTGTGGAGGTGTCAGGGACCATTTCGCTGGCCGCTGGAACCCCTCGCGAAGTCGCTGGGGCCCGTGTGCGTGCTGGGGATGTGCCAGGGACCATTTGGCGAGCTGCTGGCACCCCGCACGGGGTCCATGGGCCCTGTGTGCACGCTGTGGAGGTGCCAGGGACCATTTGGCGAGCCGCTGTCACACCCGCACGAGGTCGCTTGGGCTCTGCGATCGCTGGGGAGGTGTCAGG
>CM072681.1:5944819-6005341 GCA_036884735.1 Huso huso | reverse complement strand
TGCGTGCGTTGGGGATGTGCCGGGGACCATTTGTGAGTGGTTGGGACCCGTGTGCGTGCTGAGGATGTGCCAGGGCACTGAGCCTGGCGACATCGCCAGCGGGGTTGGCGGCTTTCGTGAAGCGATCATTGGGACTCTCTTGGCGATGTCGCTGGGGCCCAGTGCCTGCACTGGGGAGGACCAAGGACCATTAGGCAAGCCTCTGGGACCCCGCGAAGGTCGTTGGGGCTCGCGGCGATCGCTGGGGATGTGTCAGAGACCGTTTAGTAGCTGCGGAACCCCACGCGAAAGTTGCTGGGGCCGATGCGGCGTGCTGGGGATGCTAGGGACCATTTGTGAGCCTCTGGGACCATCGCGAGGTCGTTGGGTGTCGTGCGATCGCTGGGGAGATGTCAGGGACCATTTTGCAGACTGCTGGAACCCCGCACGAAGTCGCTGGAGCCAGTGTGCGTGCTGGGGATGTGCCAGGGATCATTTGGCGAGCCACTGGCACCCCGCGCTGGGTCCCTGGGCACCGTCTTGTAGCTGGGGGGTACCAGGGACCACTTGGCGAGCCACTGGGACCCCACGCCGGTTGCTGGGGCCGTCGCGGCGTGCTGGGGATGTGCAGGGTCCATTTGGCGAGCCGCTGGCACCCGCTGTCGCTGGTCCCAGTGTGCAGCGTGCTGGAAGGACAGGGACCATTTGCTGGCCGTTGGAACCACACGCGATGTCGCTGGGGCCCGTGTGCGTGCTGTTGAGGTGCAAGGGACCATCTGGCGAGACGCTCGGACCCTTGGCGTGGTCGCGCTTTCCCCCATCTGTGGCGCTGGGGAGGTGCCAGGGACCATTTCGAGAGCTGCTTTGACCCTGCGCGAAGTCGCTGGGGCCCGTGCGCGCGCTGGTGAGGATCCAGGGACCATTTGTGAGCAGTTGAGACCGCGCGCGATGTCGCTGGGGCCCGTGTGCATGCTGGGGATGTTCCAGGGACCATTTGGCGATCCTCTGGGACCCTGAGCGAGATCGCTGCGGCTCGTCCGATCGCTGGGGATGTGTCAGGGACCATTTGCGAGACACTGGGACCCAGCGCAAAGTTGCTGGGGCCCGTGGGCGTGCTGTGGATGTGCCATGGACCATTTGGCAAGCCGCTTGGACCCCGCGCGGGGTCTCTGGGGCCCGTGTGTCTGCTGGGGAGGTGCCAGGGACCATTTGGCAAGCCGCTGGGACCCCGCGCGATGTCTCTGGGGTCCGTTCGCGTGCTGGGGATGTGTCAGGAACCATTTGGTGTGACGCTGGGACCCCGCATGGCGTCGCTGGTGCCAATGCGCACTTTGGGTAGGTTCCAGGGACATTTTGGTGAGCCACTGGGATTCCACGCGGTGTCGCTGTGGTCCGTGCACGCGCTGGTGAGGTGCCAGGGACCATTTGGCGAGCCGCTGGGACTCCACGCCTGGTTGCTGGGGTCCGTGCGCGTGCTGGGGATGTGCCAAGGACCATTTGCAAGCTGCTGGGACCCCGCGTGAAGTCGCTGTGGCCCGTGCCCGCGCTGGGGAGGTGCCAGGGATAATTCGGCGAGCTGCTGGGAGGCCGCGCGGGGTCTCTGGGGCCCGTGTGCGTGCTGGTGAGGTGCTAGGGATTATTTGGCGAGCCGATGGGACCACACGCAGGGTCGCTGGACCCTGTGCGCGTGATGTGGAGGGGCCAGGGACCATTTGGGACCCCGTGCGAAGTCGCTGGGGCCCGTTGCGGGCGCTGGGGATGTGTCAGGGACCATTTGCGAGCCAGTGGGACCCTGCGCAAAGTCCGGGGCCCATGCGCGCGCTGTGGATGTGCCAGGGACCATTTGGCGAGCCGCTTGGATCCCGCGCTGGGTCTCTGGGGCCCGTGTGTGTGCTGCGGAGGTGCCAGGGATTATTTGGCAAGCCGCTGGGACTGCGGGGTGGGGTCTCTGGGGCCCGTTTGTGTGCTAGGGAGGTGCTAGGGACCATTTGGCAAGTTGCTAGGACCACGCGCTAACTCGCTGGGGCCGCATCCTGCTGGGGATGTGACAGGGACCATTTGGTGAGTAGCTTGGACCCCGGACGGGGTCTCTGGGGCCCGTGTGTGTGCTGGTGAGGTGCCAGGGACAGTTTGGTAAGCCGCTTGGACAACGCACGATGTCGCTGGGGTTCGTGTGCGCACTGGGGAGGTACCAGGGACCATTTGGTGTGTCGCTGGGACCCTGCGCGGGGTAGTTGGGCCCAGTGCGCACGCTGGGGATGTGCCAGGGACCATTTGGCGATCCGCTTGGACCCCGCGCAGGGTCTCTGGGGCCCGTGTGTGTGCTGGGGATGTGTCAGGAACCATTTGCAAGTTGCTAGGACTCCACGCCTCGTCGCTGGGGTCTGTGTGCACGCTGGGGATGTGCCAGGGCCATTTGCGAGCGCGTGGTTGCTGGGCCCTGTGAGTGTGCTGAGGATGTGCCAGGGACCATTTGGCGAGCCGCTTGGGCCCGTGTGTCTGCGGCCCGTTTTTCTGCTGGGGAGGTGCCAGAGACCATTTGGCAAGCCGCTGGGACCCAGCGTGGTTGCTAGGCTCTGTCGTGCGCTGGGTAGGAGCCAGGGATCATTTGATGAGCGTTGGGACACCTTCGAGGTCGCTGGGGGGCCCATGCGTGCTGGTGAGGTGCCAGGGACCATTTGGCTGCGGTGATCGGACCCCCAGCGGGTCGCTGGGCCCATCTTGGGCAGCTGGGAGGTGTCAGGGACCATTTCGCGAGCAGCTCTTGCCTTGTGTGAAGGTTCTCTGGGGCCCGTGTCCGTGCTGGGGTTGTGCCAGGGATCATTTGGTTACGCTCGCCGCTGCCACGCTGGGTCGTTGGGCCCGTGCGTGCGCAGGGAGGTGCCTGGGACCATTTGGCGAGCTGCTGGGACCCCCTTTTAAGTCGCTGGGCCCCATGTCTTGGCCCTGGGAAGTGCCAGGGACAGTTTGAGCTGCTGGAACCCCCCTGCAAGTCGCTGGAGCCATGTGCGCGTGCTGGGGATGTGCCAGGGAGCATTTGGCGAGCCGCTTGGACGCAGCGCGGGGTCGCTGGGCCGCATGCGCTGGCTGGGGATGTGCCAGGGACCATTTGGCGAGCCGCTGGAACCCCGCGCGGGGTCGCTGGGTCCCGTGAGTGCGCTGGGGAGGTGTCAGGGACCATTTGAGAGCAGTTGGGACCGCGCGCGATGTCGCTGGGGCCCCTGTGTTTGCTGGGGATGTTTCAGGGACTATTTGGCGAGCCTCTGGGACCCTGCCCGAGGTCGCTGGGGCTCGTGCGATCGCTGGGGAGGTGCCAGGGACCGTTTGGCAGGCCACTGGAACTCTGGCTCGCTGGGGCCCAGGCGTGTTCTGGGGTGGTGCCCTTTTTCGTGCCACTCGGTGGGGTGGTGCCAGGGACCGCCTGGGAAGTGCCAGGACAGTTTGGCAGCCACTGGAGCTGGGCCGAAGTCGCTGGGGCCTGTAGCTCTGGGGAGGTGCCAGGGCCAGGGACCAGTTTGGTGAGCCGCTGGAACCTTTGCAGTAGTTGGAACCCTGGGTCGCTGGGGTGTGTGTGCTGGGGATGTTCCAGGGACAGTTTTGGGAGAAACTGGAACCACACACGAAGTCGCTGGGGCCCGTGTGCGTGCTGGGGAGGTGCCAGGGACCATTTGGCTTGCCACTTGGACCCCGCACGGGGTCGCTGGGCCCCATGCGTGCGCTGGGGAGGTGCCAGGGACCATTTGGCGATACGCTTTGACCCCGCACAAAGTGCGCTGGGGATGTGCCAGGGACCATTTGCGAGCAGTTGGGACCCCGCGTGATGTCGCTGGTGTACGTGTGTGTGCTGGGGATGTTCCAGGGAACATTTGGCGAGCCTCTGGGACCCTGCGCATGGTTGCTGCGGATTGTGCGATCGCTTGGGAGGTGTCAGGGACCGTTTGGCGGGTCGCTGGAACCCCACGCGAAGTCGCTGGGGCCCGTGCTCATGCTGGGGAGGTGCCAGGGATCATTTCGCGAGCCGCTTTCACCCCACGCTAAATCGCGGTGCCCGTGCGTGCGCTGGGGATGTGCCATGGACCATTTGGCGAGCCTCTGGGAACCTGCGTGAGGTCTCTGGGACCCGGGTGCGTGCTGGGGATGTGCCAAGGATCATTTGGCAAGCCGCTGGCAACCCGCTGGGGAGGTGCCAGCGCCCATTTTGCGAGCTGCTGTGACCCTGCGGGGCGTCGCTGGGCCCTGTGCGCGTGCTGGGGAGGTGCCAGGGACCATTTGGCGAGCCGCTGGGACACTGCACGAGGTCGCTTGGGCTCTGCGATCGCTGGGGAGGTGTCATGGACAGTTTGGCAAGCCGGTGGAACACCACGCGAAGTCGCTGGGTACCGTGTGCGTGCTGGGGAGGTGCCAGGGACCATTTGGCAAGCCGCTCTGACCCCGCGCGGTGTCTTTGGGGCCCATGCGCGGGCTGGGGAGGTGCCAGGGAACATTTGGCCGCCGGACCCCCATGTCTTTGGGGCCCACCGCGCGGGGAGGTGCGAGACCATTTGGCAAGCCACTTTGACACCGCACGAAGTGCGCTGGGGATGTGCCAGGTACCATTTGCCAGCAGTTGGGACCCCACGCGATGTCGCTGGGGCCCGTGTGCGTGCTGTTGAGGTGCCAGGGACCATCTAGTGAGACGCTCGGACCCCACATGAAGTCGCTGGGGCCAGTGTGCGTGCTGTTGAGGTGACAGGGACCATCTGGTGAGATGCTCGGACCCTGCGCGGGGTCGCTGGGTCCCATGCGCGTGCAGGGGAGGTGCCAGGGATCATTTCGCGAGCCGCTTTCACCCCACGCTAAATCGCGGTGCCCTGTGCATGCGCTGGGGATGTGCCAGGGACCGTTTGGCCGCCGCTGGAACCCCATGCGAAGTCGCCGGGGCCCGGGTGCGTCCTGGGGATGTGCAAAGGTTCATTTGGCGAGCTGCTGGCAACCCGTGCCGGTCCCTGGGCCCCGTGCGCGCGCTGGGGAGGTGCCAGGGACCATTTGGCGAGCTGCTGGGAACCCGCTCGGGGTAGCTGGGCCCCATTCGCACGCTGGGGAGGTGCCAGGGACAATTTGGTGAGCCGCTCAGACCCCGCGCGAGGTCTCTGGGGCCCGTGTGCGTGCTGGGGATGTGCCAGGGATCATTTGGCGAGCCGCTGGCACCCTGCGCTGGGTCCCTGGGCACAGTGCGCGCGCTGGGGAGGTACCAGGGACCACTTGGCGAGCCAGTGGGACCCCACGCGAAGTTGCTGGGGCCCGTGAGCGTTCTGGGGATGTGCCAGGGAACATTTGGCCAGCCTCTGGGACCCTGCGCGAGGTCGTTGGGGGTCGTGCGATCGCTGGGGAGGTGTCAGGGACCATTTCGCTGGCCGCTGGAACCCCACGCGAAGTCGCTGAGGCCCGTGTCCGTGCTGGGGAGGTGCCAGAGACCGTTTGGCGAGCCTCTGGGACCCTGCGTGAGGTCTCTGGGACATGTGTGCGTGCTGGGGATGTGCCAGGTATCTTTTGGTGAGCCGCTGGCACCCTGCGCAGGGTCGCTGGGCCCCGTGCGCGCACTGGGGAGGTGTCAGGGACTATTTGGCAAGCCGCTTTGACCCAGCGCGAAATCGCTGGGGCCCCTGCGTGCGTTGGGGATGTGCCAGGGACCATTTGCGAGCAGTTGGGACCCCACGAGATGTCGCTGGGGCCCATGTGCTTGCTGGGGATGTGCCAGGGACCATTTGGCGAGCTGTTGGCAACCCGCGTGGGGTCCCTGGGCCCTGTGCGCACGCTGGGAAGGTGCCAGGGACCATTTGGCGAGCCGCTGGGACCCTGCGCTGATTCGCTGGTCCCAGTGCGCACGCTGGGGAGGTGCCAGGGACCATTTGGCGAGCCTCTGGGTCACTGCGCGAGATCGTTGGGGGTCTTGTGATCGCTGCGGAGGTGTCAGGGACCATTTCGCGGGCTGCTGGAACCCCTCGCGAATTCGCTGCGGCCCGTGTGCATGCTGGGGATGTGCCAGATCATTTGGCTAGCCGCTGGCACCCCGTGCTGGATCCCTGGGCACTGTGCGCGCGCTGGTGTGTTACCAGGGACCACTTGGCGAGCCATTGGGACCCCACGCGAAGTTGCTGGGGCCCGTGCGCATGCTGGGGATGTGCCAGGGACCATTTGGCGAGCCTCTGGGACCCTGCGCGAGGTCGTTGCGGGTCGTACGATCGCTGGGGAGGTGTCAGGAACTGTTTGGTGGGCTGCTGGAACCCCAAGCGAAGTCGGGGGGACCCGTGCTTGTGCTGGGGAGGTGCCAGGGACTATTTAGCGAGACTCTGGGACCCTGCGTGAGGTCTCTGGGACCCGTGTGCGTGCTGGGGATGTGCCAGGTATCATTTGGCGAGCCGCTGGCACCCCGCTTGGGGTCCCTTAGCCTTGTGCGCATGCTGGGGAGGTGCCAGCGATCATTAGCCGAGCCGCTGGGACCCCGCGCGAATTTGCTGTGAACCGTGCGCGTGCTTTGGATGTTCCAGGGACCATTTGGTGAGCCTCTGGGACCCAGCGTGAGGTCGCTGGGGCGTGTGTGATCGCAAGGGAGGTGCCAGGGACTGATTGGCGAGCCGCTGCAACCCCACATGAAGACGCTGGGGCCCGTGCGCGTGCAGGGGAGGTCCCAATGACCATTTGGCGCGCCGCTCGGAACCCGTGCGAGGTCTCTGGGGACCGTGTGTGCACTGGGTAGGTGTCAGGGATCATCTGGCGAGCTGCTTGGACAGCGCACGGGGTCGATGGGCACCGTGCGTGCGCTGGGAAGGGGCCAGGGACCATTTGGTGAGCCTCTGGGACCCTGCGCGAGGTCGCTGGGGCGCGTGTGATCGTTGGGGAGGTGCCAGGGACTGATTGGCGAGCCGCTGGAACCCCACGTGAAGACGCTGGGGCCTGTGCGCGTGCTGTGGAGGTGCCAGGGACAATTTGGCAAGCCGGGACCCCGGGACGCTGGGGCCCCTCATGCTGGGGGAGGTGCCAGGGACCATTTGTCGAGCCTCTGGGACCCTGCATGAGGTCACTGGTGCCTCTGCGATCGCTGGGGAGGTGCCAGGGAGCATTTGGTGAGCCTCGGGGACCCATGGGTCTCTGGGGCCCGTGCTCTGGTGTGCCGCAATTTGCCGAGGCGCTGGGATGTGCTGGGCCCGTCTTGGCGCTGGGAGGTGCCAGGGACCATTTGGTGAGCCTTACGAGCTGCTGGCCCCAGAACCCAGGGACTGATTGTTAAGGGTCAGAACCAGCGCAGGGGGGCCCGCGGCGCTGGGGAGGTGCCAGGGACTGTTTAGAGAGCCGCTTGGACCCCGCGCGAAGTCGCTGGGGCCAGTGCGCACACTGGGGATGTGCTAGGGACCATTTGACGAGCGTGAGGTCACTGGGGTCCGTGCGATTGCTGGGGAGGTGCAAGGCACTGTTTGGCGAGCCGCTGGAACCCCACGTGAAGACGCTGGGGCCTGTGCAAGTGCTGCGGAGGTGCCAGGGACCATTTGGCGAGCCGCTGGGACCCCGTGTGGGGTGGCTAGTGTCCGTGCGCATCCTGGAGAGGTGCCAGGGACCATTTGGCGAGCCTCTGGGACCCTGCTTGAGGTCTGAGGGACCTGTATGCGTGCTGGTGATGTGCCAGGTGTCTTTTGGCGAGCCGCTGGCACCCCGCGTGGGGTAGCTGGGCCCCGTGCGCCCACTGGGGAGATGTCAGGGACTATTTGGTAAGCCGCTTTGACCCAGCGCGAAGTCGCTGGGGCCCCTGCGTGCGCTGGGGATGTGCCAGGGACCGTTTGGTGGGCTGCTGGGACCCCGCGCAGTGTCGCTCAGCCCCGTGCACGCGCTGGGGAGGTACCAGGGATCATTTGGTAAGCCGCTGGGACCCGGCGCGAAGTCGCTGGGCCTGTGCGTGCGCTGGCTAGGAGCCAGGGACCATTTTGTGAGCCGCTGGGACTCCGTACGGGGTCGCTGGCGCCCGTGCGCGTGCTGGTGAGGTGCCAGGGACCATTTTATGAGCCGCTGGGACCCCGCTCGGGGTGGCTGGGCCCCATTCACGTGCTGGGGATACACTAGGGACCATTTGGCGAGCCTCTGGGACCCTGTGCGAGGTCGTTGGGGGTCGTGCGATTGCTGGCGAGGTGTCAGGGACCATTTCGCGGGCCGCTGGAACCCCACGCGAAGTCGCTGGGGCCCGTGTCCGTGCTTGGGATGTGCCAAGGATCATTTGGCGAGCCGCTGGGACTCTACGCGGGGTTGCTGGGCCCTGTGCGTGCGCTGGGGAGGCGCCAGGGACCATTTGGCGAGCCGCTGGGACACTGTGCAAGGTCGCTTGGGCTCTGCAATCGCTGGGGAGGTGTCAGGGACCGTTTGGCAAGCCGCTTTGACCCAGCGCAAAGTCGCTGGGTCCCGTGCGTGCGCTGGGGTTGTGCCAGGGACCGTTTGGCGGGCTGCTGGAACCCCACGTGGGGTCTCTGGGGCCCGTTTGTGTGTTGGGGAGGTGCCTGGGACCATTTGGCGAGCCGCTGGGACCACGCGTGGGGTAGCTAGACCCCGTGCATGCTAGGGATGTGCCAGGGACCATTTGCGAGGCACTGGGAACCTGCGCGTGGTCGTTAGGCCCCCTGTCCGCGCTGGGGATGGGCCAGGGAGCATTTGGAGAGCCGCTGGGACCCTGTGCCCTGTGCGCACGCTGTTTAGGAGCTAGGGATCATTTGGCGAGCCGCTGGGACCCCGCACGTGGTCGCTGGGGCCTGTGCGCATGCTGGGGAGGTGCCAGGGACAATTTGGCGAGCCACTGGGACCCCGCGTGTGGTGGCTAGTGTCCGTGCGCGCGCTGGAGAGGTGCAAGGGACCATTTGGCAAGCCGCTGGGACCCCGCGCGAAGTCGCAGGGGCCCGTGCGCGTGCTAGGGATGTGCCAGGGACCATTTGCGAGCCTGTGGGACCTTGCGCAGGGTCGCTGGGCCCCGTGCGTGTGCTGGGTAGGAGCCCGGGAGCATTCGGCAAGCCGCCGGGATTGCTGGTGCCATGTGTGCTGGGGGCGTGAGCCCACACTGTTTGAGGAAGGACAATTTGGCAAAGCCCGCTGGGGGCTTCTGCAGGGACAATTTGGCGAGCCACTGGGACCCAGTGCACACGCTGGGCGCTGGGAGAGGTGCAAGGCCATTTGGCGGCCGCTGGGTCTCCGCATGGGGTCGCTATTTTCCGTGTGCGCATTGGGGAGGTGCCAGGGACCTTTTGGCGAGCCGCTGGGATCCTGCGTCAAGTTACTGGGGCCTGTGTGCACGCTGGCGAGGTGCCAAGGACCATTTGGCGGTGCCGCTGGGGCATGGGGTCGCTAGTTTCCGTGTGCGCGTTGGGAAGTCAGGTTGTGCCCTGGGTCTTGTGGGCCGGGAGGGACCAGGGACCATTTGATGAGCCTTTGGGTCCCCGAGCAAAGTCGCTGGGCCCCGTGCGTGTGCTGGGGAGGTGCCAGGGACCATTTGGCAAGCTGCTGGTACCCCATGCTAAGTCGCTGGGGCCCGTACGTACGCTGGGGAAGTGCCAGGGACCATTTGCTAGCCTGTGGGATCCCGCGCGGGATCGTTGGTACCTGTGCACGTGCTAGGGAGGTGATAGGGACCATTTGGCGTGCTTCTGGGACCACGCACGGGGTCGCTTGGGCGTGTCTGCGCGCTGGGGATGCGCCAGGGACGTTTTGGCAAGCCGTTGGGACCCCACGCAGGGTCGCTGGGTCAAATGAGCGCTCTGGGGAGGTGCCAGGGACCATTTGGCGAGCCGCTGGTACCCCACGTGGGGTCGCTGGTTCCTGTGCGCACGCTGGGGAGGTGCCTGGAACCGTTTAGCGAGCCGCTTGGGACCCCGCATGGGGTCGCTGGGCCCGTCTTGCGGAGGGAGGTGACAGGTTGCGAGGGACTATTGGCGAGCCGCTGGAACCCCCTTGGGGGGTCACTGGCCCCCGTGCGGGCTCTGGGGAGGTGCCAGGGTCTATTTGGCGAGCCGCTGGAACCCGCACAGTGTCGCTGGGCCTTGTGTGCGCGCTGGGGAGGGGCCAGGGACCATTTGGCGAGCCACGGGGACTGCGCGCGGGGGGAGGGGCCAGGGACCATTTTGCGAGCCGCTGGTTCATCACGTGAAGTCGCTGGGCCCGATGCGCGTGCTGGGGATGTGCTAGGGACCATTTGTGAGCCGCTGGGACCCCGTACGTGGTTGCTGGGCGCTGTGCGTGTGCTGGGTAGGAGCCAGGGAACATTTGGCGAGCCGCTGGAACCTTGCACGTGACCGCTGGGCCCTGTGCGATCTCTGAGTAGGAGCCAGAGACCATTTGGTGAGCCGCTGGGAAGCTGTGCGAAGTCGCTGGGGTCCGTGTGCACGCTGGGGATGTGCCAGGGACCATTTGCGAGCCGCTGGGACCACGCATGAAGTCGCTGGGCTCCGTGCGCTTGCTGGGGATGGGCAAGGGACCATTTGGCAAGCCGCTGGGTCCCCGCGCAAAGTCAATGGGGCCTGTGCGTGTGCTGGGGATGTGCCAGTGACCATTTGCGAGCTGCTGTTACCCCGCGCGAAGTCGCAGGGGCCTGTGCGCACGCTGGGGATGTGCCAGGGACCATTTGGCGAGCCACTGGGACTCTGCGCGGGGTCACTGGGCCCCGTGTGTGCACTGGGGAGGTGCCAGGGACCGTTTAGCGAGCCGCTGGAAACACACGCTAAGTCGCTGGGGCCCGTGCGCATGCTGGGGAGCTGTCAGGGACCATTTGGCAAGTGGCTGGGACCCCCGTGTAGTCGCTAGGGCCTGTACGCGCTGGGGATGTGCCAGGGAGCATTTGGCAAGCCTCTGGGACCCTGTGCGAGGTCACTGAGGCGCGTGGGATCGATGGGGAGGTGCCAGGGTCCGTTTGGCGAGCCGGTGGACACCCACGCAAAGTCGCAGGGGCCCGTGCGCGTGCTGGGGAGGTGCCAGGGACCATTTGGCGAAGCGCTCGGAAACCGCTTGTGGTCTTTGATGCCCGTGTGCATGCTGGGTAGGTGCCAGGGATCATTTGGCTAGCCTCTGGGACCCTGCGCGAGGCCGCTGAGCCCCGTGAGCATGCTTGGGAGGTGCCAGGGATTATTTGGCTAGCAGCTGGAACCCGCACGGGGTCACTGGGCCCCGTGCGCACGCTGGGGAGGTGTCAAGGTCTATTTGGCGAGCAACCATTTGGCAAGGGACCATTTGCGAGGCGCTGGGACCATTTTGCGAGCTGCTGGTTCATCTGGGCGCTGAGTGCATGCGTGCTGGGGATGGAGACCAGGCTGGGACAGCGTGGTTGCTGGCTGTGCATGTGCTGGGTGCCGGGACCGCTGGGGGCCCTGGGCCCTGAGTCGCTGAGGTGCCAGGGACAATTTGGCAAGTCTCTGGGACCCTGTGTGAGAGTCGCTGGGGCCCGTCTTGCGTGCAGGAGAGGTGCCAGGGACCATTTGGTGAGCCGCTGGGACCCCGCGCGTGGTTGCTGGGCCCTGTGCGCGCTCTGGGTAGGAGCCTGGGAACATTTGGCGAGCCGCTGGGAAACCGCACAGTGTTGCTGGGGCCCGTACGCATGCTGGGGAGGTGCCAGGACCATTTGCCTAGGGGCTGGGACCCGCGCGGGGTCGCTGGGCCCTGTGCGCGCACTGGGTAGGAGCCAGGGAACATTTGGCGAGCTGCTGGAACCTTGCACGGGACCGCTGGGCCCAGTGTGTGCGCTGGGGATGTACCAGGGACAATTTGGCAAGTCTCTGGGACCCTGTGTGAGGTCGCTGGGCCCCGTGCGCGTGCAGGAGAGGTGCCAGGGACCATTTGGTGAGCCGCTGGGACCCCGCGCGTGGTTGCTGGGCCCTGTGCGCGCTCTGGGTAGGAGCCTGGGAACATTTGGCGAGCCGCTGGGAAACCGCACAGTGTTGCTGGGGCCCGTACGCATGCTGGGGAGGTGCCAGGACCATTTGCCTAGGCGCTGGGACCCGCGCGGGGTCGCTGGGCCCTGTGCGCGCACTGGGGAGGTGCTAGGGAATATTTGGCGAGCCGCTGGGACCCCGCGCGGGGTCGCTGGGCAAAGTGTGTGCGCTGGGGATGTACCAGGGACAATTTGCGAGCCGCGGGGAACCTGCGCGTGGTTGCTAGGCCATGTGCGCGCGCTGAGTAAGAACATAAGAAAATAAGAAAGTTTACAAACAAGAGGAGGCCATTCAGCAAGTCTTGCTCGTTTGGTTATTAGTAGCTTATTGATCCCCGAATCTCATCAAGCAGCTTCTTGGAGGATCCCAGAGTGTCTGCTTCAACAACATTGCTGGAGAGTTGGTTTCAGACCCTCACAATTCTCTGTGTAAAAAAGTGCCTCCTATTTTCTGTTCTGAATGCCCCTTTATCTAATCTCCATTTGTGACCCCTGGTCCTTGTTTCTTTTTTCAGGTCAAAGAAGTCTCCTGGTTTGACATTGTCTATATCTTTTAGGATTTTGAATGTTTGAATCAGATCGCCACGTAGTCTTCTTTGTTCAAGACTGAATAGATTCAATTCTTTTAGCCTGTCTGCATACGACATGCCTTTTAAACCCGGGATAATTCTGGTTGCTCTTCTTTGCACTCTTTCTAGAGCAGCAATATCCTTTTTGTAACGAGGTGACCAGAACTGAACACAATATTCTAGGTGAGGTCTTACTAATGCATTGTAAAGTTTTAACATTACTTCCCTTGATTTTAAATTCAACACTTCTCACAATATATCCGAGCATCTTGTTGGTCTTTTTTATAGCTTCCCCACATTGTCTAGATGAAGACATTTCTGAGTCAACATAAACTCCTAGGTCTTTTTCATAGTTCCCTTCTTCAATTTCACTGTCTCCCATATGATATTTATAATGCACATTTTTATTGCCCGCATGTAATACTTTACACTTTTCTCTATTAAATTTCATTTGCCATGTGTCTGCCCAATTCTGAATGCTGTCTAGATCATTTTGAATGACCTTTGCTGCTTCAGCAGTGTTTGCCACTCCTCCTATTTTTGTGTCGTCTGCAAAATTTAACGAGTTTGCTTACTATACCAGAGTCTAAATCATTAATGTAGATTAGGAATAGCAGATGACCTAATACTGATCCCTGTGGTACACCACTGGTTACCTCACTCCATTTTGAGGTTTCTCCTCTAATCAGTACTTTCTGTTTTCTACCTGTTAACCACTCCCTAATCCATGTGCATGCATTTCCTTGAATCCCTACTGCGTTCAGTTTGAGAATCAAACCATTTTGGCCATTTTGTTTTAGATTTAGATTTGTCTACTTTTGGGATGTAATTGTTTTGCGCTTCTAGTACTACATTTTTAAAAAACAGCCATCCTTTTTTCTGTGGATGTTTTCTCTATTTTACTCCAATCTACTTCTGTTAGTCTCCGTTTCATACCTTCATAGTTTGCTTTTCTAAAATTGTAAACCTTAGCTTTAGTCATTACTTTTGGGGTTTTAAAAAATATTTCAAATGAGTCCATGTTGTGGTCTGAGTTTGCCAATGGCTCTTCTGTCTTCATTATTTGAAAAGACTAAATCAAGACATGCCTCCCCTCTAGTTGGTGCCTTGACAAATTGCGTTAGGAAGCAGTCATTTGTCATTTCCACCATTTCAATTTCGTCCGTCGTGCCCCCCATCGGGTTTCCCCATTTTATATGGGGGAAGTTGAAATCCCCCATTAGTATGGCTTCTCCTTTTCTACATGCATTTCGAATGTCATTGTATAACAGATTCTTTTGCTCAGCGTCTGAATTTGGCGGTCTATAGCATGATCCTATTATTATGTCCTTTGAATTTGTGTCCATTATTCTGACCCATATTGATTCTGCATTGTTTTCTTTGTCCTGATTTAACACCTGGGCTTTAAGGCTATTTCTTATGTATGGCGCTACCCCTCCGCCTCTTCTGTCCTGCCTGTCTTTCCTATACAGTGTGTACCCACTAATATTATATTCGTCTCCATCACTCTCAGACAACCAAGTTTCTGTAACACCTATCACATCGTAGTAAGAACATAAGAACATAAGAAAGTTTACAAATGAGAGGAGGCCATTCAGCAAGTCTTGCTCATTTGGTTATTAGTAGCTTATTGATCCCCGAATCTCATCAAGCAGCTTCTTGAAGGATCCCAGGGTGTCAGCTTCAACAACATTACTAGGAGTTGGTTCCAGACTCTCACAATTGTCTGTGTAAAAGGGCCAGGGACCAATTGTCGAAACGCTGGAACACCACCTTGAAGTCGCTGGGGCCCTGTGCGCACGCTGGGTAGGAGCCAGGGACCATTTGGGGAGCCGCAGGGACCCTGCACGGGGTTGCTGGGGCCCGTGCGTGTGCTGATGAGGTGCCAGGGACCATTTGATGAGCAGCTGGGACCCCATGAGGGGTCGCTGGGGACCAAGGACGCACCGGGAAGTGCCAGGGAATATTTGGCGAGCTGCTGGGACCTGGTTGGGGTCGCTGGGACGGTCGTTCGCTTGGGAGGCCAGGGACCATTTGTCAGATCACTTGGCGAGCCTCTGGGACCCAGCGTGAAGTCGCTGGGGTTCGTCGTGCGCTGGGGAGGTGCCAGGGACCATTTGTGTGACGCTGGGACCCGCATGCAGTCGCTGGGCCCCGTGCTGCTGGGAGGTGCCAGGGACCATTTGGCGAGCCTCTGGGACTCTGCGTGGGGCGCTGGAGCCCCTGCGTTCGCTGGGGAGGTGCCAGGGGAGCATTTGGCCAGCTGCTGGGACACCTGTGCGATGTCGCTGGGGCAACTGCGTGTGCTGGTGAGGTGCTAGGGACCATTTGGCAGCCGCTGGGACTCCACGCCTGGTCGCTGGGGCCCGTCGTGTGCGGTGAGGTGCCAGGTATCACTTTGGCGAGGCCGCTTTGGCGGGGTCGCAGGGAGCCCTGCGTTCACTGGGGAGGTGCCAGGGACCATTTCGCCAGCCACTGGGACACCACGCGATGTCACTGGGGCAACTGTCGCGTGCTGGGGGTGCCAGGGACGTTTGTCAAGCCGCCGATCCCGCACAGCGGTCGCTGGGACCCGTCTTGTGGCGCTGGGAAAGGCACCAAGGACCATTTGGTGTTACGCGCTGGGACCCCGGCAGGGGTCGCTGGGCCCCCGTCATGCTGGTGTGGTGACAGTGACCATTTAGCTAGCCGCTGGGACTCCACGCCTGGTCGCTGGGGCCCGTGTGCGCTGGGGAGGTGCCATGGGACCATTTGGCGAGCCGCTGGGACCCCACATGGGATCGCTGGGCCCGGCGCGGCGCTGGTGAGGAGCCAGGGTTCACCAGCTAGCTGCTGGGACCCTTGGCGAAGTCCATGGGGTTCGTGCACGCTGGGAGGTGCCAGGGACCATTTGGTGTGATGCTGGGACCCCGTGTAGGGGTCGCTGGGCCCCATGCACACGCTGGGGAGGTGCCAGGGACCTTTTAGCGAGCCGCTGGGACACCACGCGATGTCCCTGGGGCAACTGCGCGTGCTGGTGAGGTGCTAGGGACCATTTGGTGTGACGCTGGGACCCCGCACAGGGTCGCTGGGCCCCGTGTGCATGCTGGGGAGGTGCTAGGGACCATTTAGCTAGCCGCTGGGACTCCACGCCTTGTCCCTGGGGCCCGTTCACGCGCTGGTGAGGTGCCAGGGACCACTTGGCGAGCCGCTAGGTCCCCGCGCGATGTCGCTGGGGCAACTGTGCGTGCTGGTGAGGTGCCAGGGACCATTTGTCAAGCTGCTGCTTGACCACGCTCGAAATCGCTGGGGCCGGTGCGCTGCTGGGAGGTGCCAGGGACCATTTGGTGTTACGCTGGACCCCGCGCAGGGTCGCTGGGCCCCGTGTGCATGCTGGGGAGGTGCAGGGACCTTTAGCGAGCCGCTGGAACCCACGCGAGGTTCGCTGGGGCCCGTGGCGTGCTGGTGAGGTGACAGGGACCTTTCTGGCTAGCCGCTGGGACTCCCGCCTGGTCGCTGGTGCCCCAGACGTGCGCTGGTGAGGTTCCAGGGATCACTTGGCGAGCCGCTGGGACCCAGCGTGGTCGCTGGGTGCCGTCTGCGTGCTGGGAGGTGCCATGGACCATTTGGCGAGCCGCTTGGACCACCACGCTAAGTCGCTGGGGTTCGTCGCGCTGGGGAGGTGCCAGGACCATTTGGTGTCGCTGGGACCCCGCTTGAAGTCGCTGGGGCCTGTCTGCATGGGGATGTGCCAGGCACCATTTGCATCGCTGGGAACCGGCTTGGTTGTTGGGCCCCAATGTGCGCTGGGTAGAAAACGGGGAACATTTGGCGGTCGCTGGGACCCTGCGGGGTCGCTGGGGCCCACCGTGTGCTGAGGTGCCGGGACCATTTGATGAGCAGCTGGGACCCTGTGCAGGGTCGCTGTGGGGAACCGTGCTGGGGATGTGCCAGGGACTGTTTGGCGAGCCACTGGGACCCCTGCCGGGGTTGCTGGGCGCGACTGGGGAGGTTGCCATGGACTTTTAGCGAGCCGCTGGGACTCCCACCTGGTCGCTGGAGCCCGTGCATGCGCTGGTGAGGTGCCAGGGATCATTTGGTGAGCCGTTGGGACCCCACGCGGGTGCTGGGCAGTGTTCAGCCGCACGCTGGGGAGGTGACAGGGACCGTTTGCGAGCCGCTGTGACCCCGCGGTGGTAGCTGGAGCCATGTGCTCACTGGGGCAGTGCCAGGGATAGTTTGCTAGCCGCTTGGACCACGGTGAAGTCGCTGGGGGCCCGGGCCGGGGGCCAGGGACCATTTGTGCGCTGCTGGGTTATTGCGTGGGTAGGAGCCAGGGAACATTTGGCGAGTTGCTGGGACCCCCTGACGGGGTCGCTGGGGCCCGTCAATAAGACTGGGGATGTGCCAGGGACCATTTCATGAGCAGCTGGGACCCTGTGCGGGGTCGCTGGGGACCGTGCGATCACTGGGGGAGGTGCCAGGGACCATTTGGCGAGCCGCTGGGGTGAAGTCGCTGGGGCGTGGCGCTGCTGGGGAGGTGCCAGGGACCATTTGGTGAGCCGCTGGGCCCCCGTGGTCTCTGGGGCCAGTGTGCGTTTTGGGATGGTGCCAGGGATCACTTGGCGAGCCGCTGCGACCCCGCATGGGATCGCTGGGCCCCGTGCGCGCGCTGGGGAGGTGCCATGGACCATTTGGCGAGCCGCTGGGACCCCGCATGGGATAGCTGGGCCCCGTGCACGCGCTGGGGATGTGCAGGGACCATTTGATGAGCAGCTGGGACCCTGTGCGATGTTGCTGGTGCCGGTGTGATCAGGGACCATTATGAGCCTCTGGGACCCTGAACGAGATTGCTGTGCACCGTGTGCCAGCTGGGAGGTTCAGATACCATTTGTCGAGCTGTTGGAACCTCGCACGGGGTCGCTGGGCCCCGTGAAGGCGCTGGGGAAGGGTCCAGGGACCATTTGGTGAGCCGCTGGGACCCCGTGTGGGGTCGCTGGCCCAGTGCATGTGTTAGGGAGCTAGCAGGGACCATTTTGCGCGCCGCTGGGACCCCAGGGTCAGTGGGCCTAGTTTGGCTTGGAAGTGGCCTGGGACCATTTGGCTAGCCACTGGGACCCCTTTGAATAGTTTGGGCCAGATTTGGCGTGCTGGGGATGTGCCAGGGACAATTTCGAGCCTCTGGCACCCTGCGCGAGGTCGCTGGGTCCCGTGCGATCGCTGGGGCGGTGCCAGGGACCATTTCGCGAGCCGCTGGGACCCCGTGTGGGGTCTCTGGGCCCAGTGCCTGTGCTGGGGAGGGGCCAGGGACCATTTAGAACATTGGAACCCCAGCGGTCGCTTGGGCCCGTCACGATCGCTGGCGGTGCCAGGGATTTTTTAGCGAGCCGCTGGACTAGATGTGGGTCTCTGGGCCCAGTGCCTGCGCTGGGAGGGGCCAGGGACCATTTGGCGAGCCACTGGAACCCATATGATATTTATAATCGGCGATCGCTGGGGGCGGTGCCAGGGACCATTTCACAAGCCGCTGCAACCCCATGCTGGGGGGTCGCTGGGCCCCAGCGTGTCTGAATGGTGCCAGGTACCATTTGGCGAGCCGCTGGGACCCCACATAAGTCGCTGGGGCCCCCTATTTTAAGGGATGTGCCAGGGACCAATTGGCGAGCCTCTGGGACCTCTGGGACCCTGCGAGGAATCTAGGGCATTTGGGGCCAGTCATACTGATCGCTGGGCAGGTTCCAGGGACCATTTTGAGGTTTCGAAGTCGCTGCCCCATGCGCCGCTCTGGTTAGGTGCCAGGGACCATTTTGCAAGCTGGAACCCCGCGCGGGGTAGTTTGGGCCCAGTGCATGTGCTGGGGAGGTGCCAGAGACCGTATCGCAAGCCCGTGGGTTGGGCGCCAGGTTGCTGGGGCCTGTGTGATCGCTTTTGGAGGTGCCAGGGACCATTTCTGTGAGCCTCTGGGACCCTATTTGAGATCACAGGGCACCGTTGGCCGCTGGGAGGTGCCAGGGACCATTCATAGCGCCGTTGGAACCCTGCACGTGGTGGCTGAACCACGTGCACGGGCTGGGGAGGAGCCAGGTACCATTTGGCGAGCCACTGGGATCCCACGCATGGTTGCTGGGCCACATGTGCGCGCTGAGGAGGTGCCAAGTAACAATTGGCGAGCCGCTGGGACCCCGCGCGTGGATGCTGGACCCTGTGCGCTTGCTGGGATTGTGCCAGGGACTATTTGTGAGCCGCTGGGACCCCCCTGTCGCTGTGTCCCGTGACGTGCGATGGGATGTGTCAGGGACCATTTGTGAGCCGCTGGGACCCTGCATTTGGTTGCTGGGCTTTGTGCGCACGCTGGGTAGGAGCCAGGGACCATTTCGCGAGCTGCTGGAACCCTGCGCGGGGTCGTGGGGCCCAGTGCATGCGCTGGGGAGGTGCCAGGGACCATATCGTGAGGCCGTGGGTCCCTGCGCGAGGTTACTGGGGCCCGTGTGATCGCTGGGAGGTGCCAGGGACCATTTGGCGAACCGCCGAAACCGCTTGTGGTCTTTGATGCCCGTGTGCATGCTGGGTAGGTGCCAGGGATCATTTATGAGCCTCTGGGACCCTGCGCGAGGCTGCTGAGCCCGTGAGCACACGCTTGGGAGGTGCCAGGGGATTATTTGGCTAGCAGCTGGAACCCGCAGGTCACTGGGCCCTGTCTTCGCTTGGGAGGTGCCAGGGACCATTTGGCAAGGCCACTGGATTACCGTGCGGGTCGCTGGGCCCGTGCACGTGCTGGGGAGGTGCAAGGGAACATTTGGTGAGCCGCTGGGGCCTGTCTGCGCGATCGCTGTGGAGGTGCCAGGGACCATTTGGCAAGTCTCTGGGACCCTGTGCGAGGTCGCTGGGCCCGTGCGTGCAGGAGAGGTGCCAGGGACCATTTGGAGAGCTACTGGGACTCTGCGAAGTCGCTGAAGCCCGTGGGCGTGCTGTGGAGGTGCCATGGAGCATTTGGCCAGCCGGTCAGAACCCAATTTCTGTGGGGGCCTCTTTGGCCCGTGTGTGCACTGGGTAGGTGCCAGGGATCATTTGGCGAGCCGCTGGGACCCAGCGTGGTTGCTGGGCCCTGTGCGAGCCTGGGAACATTTAGGAGCCTGGGAACAGTTGTCGCTGGCGGGCCGCTGGGGAAACCGGGACAGTGTCGCTGGGGCCCAGGGGCGTGGTTGCTAGGGCCATGTCGCGTGCTGAGTAAGAACATAAGAAAATAAGAAAGTTTACAAACAAGAGGAGGCCATTCAGCAAGTCTTGCTCGTTTGGTTATTAGTAGCTTATTGATCCCCGAATCTCATCAAGCAGCTTCTTGGAGGATCCCAGAGTGTCTGCTGCAACAACATTGCTGGAGAGTTGGTTTCAGACTCTCACAATTTCTCTGTGTAAAAGGAGCCAGGGACCATTTGTTGAGTCGCTGGGGCCGAAAGCACAAACTGGGGCCAGGGGAACATTTGTCGAGCCGCTGGGATCCATTATTTGGGTCGCTGGGCTCCATGCTTGGCTGGGAGGTGCCACTGACCTTTTGGGGATCCGCTGGGACTCCACACCTGGTCGCTGGGGCCCGTGTTCGCACCGGGAGGTGCCAGGGACCATTTGGCGAGCCGCTGCGACCCGCGGTTGGTCGCTGGGCCAGAATTCGTGCGCTGGGAGGTACCAGGGACCATTTTGCGAGCCGCTGGGACCCAGCGCCAAGAAAGACACTGGGGCCCGTGCACATACTGGGGATGTGCCAGGGACCATTTGCAGCCGCTGGGAACCTGCGGCGTGGTTGCTGGGCCCTGTCGTGGCGTGCTGAGTAAGAACATAAGAACATAAGAACATAAGAAAGTTTACAAACGAAAGGAGACCATTCAGCCCATCTTGCTCGTTTGGTTGTTAGTAGCTTATTGATCCCAGAATCTCATCAAGCAGCTTCTTGAAGGATCCCAGGGTGTCAGCTTCAACAACATTACTCTGGAGTTGGTTCCAGACCCTCACAATTCTCTGTGTGTAAAAAGTGCCTCCTATTTTCTGTTCTGAATGCCCCTTTATCTAATCTCCATTTGTGACCCCTGGTCCTTGTTTCTTTTTTCAGGTCAAAGAAGTCTCCTGGTTTGACATTGTCTATATCTTTTTAGGATTTTGAATGTTTGAATCAGATCGCCACGTAGTCTTCTTTGTTCAAGACTGAATAGATTCAATTCTTTTTAGCCTGTCTGCATACGACATGCCTTTTAAACCCGGGATAATTCTGGTTGCTCTTCTTTGCACTCTTTCTAGAGCAGCAATATCCTTTTGTAACGAGGTGACCAGAACTGAACACAATATTCTAGGTGAGGTCTTACTAATGCATTGTAAAGTTTTAACATTACTTCCCTTGATTTTAAATTCAACACTTCTCACAATATATCCGAGCATCTTGTTGGTCTTTTTTTTATAGCTTCCCACATTGTCTAGATGAAGACATTTCTGAGTCAACATAAACTCCTAGGTCTTTTCATAGTTCCCTTCTTCAATTTCACTGTCTCCCATATGATATTTATAATGCACATTTTATTGCCCGCATGTAATACTTTACACTTTTCTCTATTAAATTTCATTTGCCATGTGTCTGCCCAATTCTGAATGCTGTCTAGATCATTTTGAATGACCTTTGCTGCTTCAGCAGTGTTTGCCACTCCTCCTATTTTTGTGTCGTCTGCAAAATTTAACGAGTTTGCTTACTATACCAGAGTCTAAATCATTAATGTAGATTAGGAATAGCAGAGGACCTAATACTGATCCTGTGGTACACCACTGGTTACCTCACTCCATTTTGAGGTTTCTCCTCTAATCAGTACTTTCTGTTTTCTACCTGTTAACCACTCCCTAATCCATGTGCATGCATTTCCTTGAATCCCTACTGCGTTCAGTTTGAGAATCAAACCATTTTGGCCATTTTGTTTTAGATTTAGATTTGTCTACTTTTGGGATGTAATTGTTTTGCGCTTCTAGTACTACATTTTTAAAAACAGCCATCCTTTTTTTTCTGTGGATGTTTTTCTATTTTACTCCAATCTACTTCTGTTAGTCTCCGTTTCATACCTTCATAGTTTGCTTTTCTAAAATTGTAAACCTTAGCTTTAGTCATAACTTTTGGGGTTTTAAAAAATATTTCAAATGAGTCCATGTTGTGGTCTGAGTTTGCCAATGGCTCTCTGACCTCTGTTTTAGTTATTCTGTCTTCATTATTTGAAAAGACTAAATCAAGACATGCCTCCCCTCTAGTCGGTGCCTTGACAAATTGCGTTAGGAAGCAGTCATTTGTCATTTCCACCATTTCAATTTCGTCCGTCGTTGCCCCCATCAGGTTTTCTCATTTTATATGGGGAAAGTTGAAATCCCCCATTAGTATGGCTTCTCCTTTTCTACACGCATTTCGATTGTCATTGTATAACAGATTCTTTTGCTCAGCGTCTGAATTTGGCGGTCTATAGCATGATCCTATTATTATGTCCTTTGAATTTGTGTCCATTATTTTGACCCATATTGATTCTGCATTGTTTTCTTTGTCCTGATTTAACACCTGGGCTTTAAGGCTATTTCTTATGTATAGCGCTACCCCTCCGCCTCTTCTGTCCTGCCTGTCTTTCCTATACAGTGTGTACCCACTAATATTATATTCGTCTCCATCACTCTCAGACAACCAAGTTTCTGTAACACCTATCACATCGTAGTAAGAACATAAGAACATAAGAAAGTTTACAAATGAGAGGAGGCCATTCAGCAAGTCTTGCTCATTTGAGGTTGCCAGGCTTATTGATCCCCAAATCTCATCAAGCAGCTTCTTGAAGGATCCCAGGGTGTCAGCTTCAACAACATTACTAGGGAGTTGGTTCCAGACTCTCACAATTGTCTGTGTAAAAGGAGCCAGGGACCAATTGTCGAGCCGCTGGAACACCACGCGAAGTCGCTGGGGCCCTGTGCGCACGCTGGGTAGGAGCCAGGGACCATTTGGGGAGCCGCAGGGACCCTGCACGGGGTTGCTGGGGCCCGTGCGTGTGCTGATGAGGTGCCAGGGACCATTTGATGAGCAGCTGGGACCCCATGAGGGGTCGCTGGGGACCAAGCGCGCACCGGGGAAGTGCCAGGGAATATTTGGCGAGCTGCTGGGACCTGGTTGGGGTCGCTGGGACCGGTGCGTTCGCTTGGGAGAGGCCAGGGACCATTTGTCAGATCACTTGGCGAGCCTCTGGGACCCCGCGTGAAGTCGCTGGGGTTCGTGCGTGCGCTGGGGAGGTGCCAGGGACCATTTGGTGTGACGCTGGGACCCCGCGCAGGGTCGCTGGGCCCCGTGCGCACGCTGGGGAGGTGCCAGGGACCTATTAGCGAGCCTCTGGGACTCTGCGTGGGGTCGCTGGAGCCCAGGGCGCTTGCTGGGGAGGTGCCAGGAGCATTTGGCCAGCTGCTGGGACACCACACGATGTCGCTGGGGCAACTGCGTGTGCTGGTGAGGTGCTAGGGACCATTTAGCTAGCCGCTGGGACTCCACGCCTGGTCGCTGGGGCCCGTGCGTGTGCCGGTGAGGTCGCTGGGCCCCAGCGTGTGCTTGGGAGGTGCCAGGTACCATTTGGGAGGCCAGCTGGGACCCCACGCGAAAGTCGCTGGGGCCGGTGGGGCCAGCGCTGGGGATGTGCAGGGACCATTGGCAGCCTCTGGGACCCCTGGCGCTGCAGGTCCTGGGGCCGTGCGATCGCTGGGCAGGTTCCAGGGACCATTTGGCGAAGTCGCTGCCCCATGCGCGCTCTGGTTAGGTGCCAGGGACCATTTTGCAAGAAGCTGGAACCCTGCGCAGGGTAGCGGGGCCCAGTGCATGTGCTGGGGAGGTGCCAGAGACCGTATCGCAAGCCCGTGGGTCCCTGCGCCAGGTTGCTGGGGCCTGTGTGATCGCTGCGGAGGTGCCAGGGACCATTTCGCGAGCCTCTGGGACCCTGCGTGAGATCACAGGGCACCGTGTGCGCGCTGGGGAGGTGCCAGGGACCATTTGTCGCGCCGTTGGAACCCTGCACGTGGTCGCTGAACCACGTGCACGGGCTGGGGAGGAGCCAGGTACCATTTGGCGAGCCACTGGGATCCCACGCATGGTTGCTGGGCCACATGTGCGCGCTGAGGAGGTGCCAAGTAACAATTGGCGAGCCGCTGGGACCCCGCGCGTGGATGCTGGACCCTGTGCGCTTGCTGGGATTGTGCCAGGGACTATTTGTGAGCCGCTGGGACCCCGCGCGAAGTCGCTGTGTCCCGTACGCGCGATGGGGATGTGTCAGGGACCATTTGTGAGCCGCTGGGACCCTGCGCTTGGTTGCTGGGCTTTGTGCGCACGCTGGGTAGGAGCCAGGGACCATTTCGCGAAGCTGCTGGAACCCCGCGCTGGGTCGTGGGGCCCAGTGCATGCGCTGGGGAGGTGCCAGGGACCATATCGTGAGGCCGTAGGTCCCTGCGCGAGGTTACTGGGGCCCGTGTGATCGCTGGGGAGGTGCCAGGGACCATTTGGCGAACCGCTCGGAAACCGCTTGTGGTCTTTGATGCCCGTGTGCATGCTGGGTAGGTGCCAGGGATCATTTGGCGAGCCTCTGGGACCCTGCGCGAGGCTGCTGAGCCCCGTGAGCACGCTTGGGAGGTGCCAGGGATTATTTGGCTAGCAGCTGGAACCCGCAAGGGGTCACTGGGCCCTGTGCGCTCGCTGGGGAGGTGCCAGGGACCATTTGGCAAGCCACTGGATTACCGTGCGGGGTCGCTGGGCCCCGTGCACGTGCTGGGGAGGTGCAAGGGAACATTTGGTGAGCCGCTGGGGCCCGCGCGATCGCTGTGGAGGTGCCAGGGACCATTTGGCAAGTCTCTGGGACCCTGTGCGAGGTCGCTGGGCCCCGTGCACGTGCAGGAGAGGTGCCAGGGACCATTTGGAGAGCTGCTGGGACTCTGCGCGAAGTCGCTGAAGCCCGTGGGCGTGCTGTGGAGGTGCCATGGAGCATTTGGCCAGCCGGTCAGAACCCGCGCGGGGCCTCTTTGGCCCGTGTGTGCACTGGGTAGGTGCCAGGGATCATTTGGCGAGCCGCTGGGACCCCGCGCGTGGTTGCTGGGCCCTGTGCGCGCTCTGGGTAGGAGCCTGGGAACATTTGGCGAGCCGCTGGGAAACCGCACAGTGTCGCTGGGCCCAGGGCGCGTGGTTGCTAGGCCATGTGCGCGTGCTGAGTAAGAACATAAGAAAATAAGAAAGTTTACAAACAAGAGGAGGCCATTCAGCAAGTCTTGCTCGTTTGGTTATTAGTAGCTTATTGATCCCCGAATCTCATCAAGCAGCTTCTTGGAGGATCCCAGAGTGTCTGCTGCAACAACATTGCTGGAGAGTTGGTTTCAGACTCTCACAATTCTCTGTGTAAAAGGAGCCAGGGACCATTTGTTGAGTCGCTGGGGCCCGAGCACAAACTGGGGGGGGCGCCAGGGAACATTTGTCGAGCCGCTGGGATCATGGCGGGGTCGCTGGGCTCCGTGGCGGCGCTGGGAGGTGCCACTGACCTTTTGGGATCCGCTGGGACTCCACACCTGGTCGCTGGGGCCCGTGTTCGCACCGGGGAGGTGCCAGGGACCATTTGGCGAGCCGCTGCGACCCCGCGGTTGGTCGCTGGGCCAAGTGCGTGCGCTGGGGAGGTACCAGGGACCATTTTGCGAGCCGCTGGGACCCCGCGCAAAGACATTGGGGCCCGTGCACATACTGGGGATGTGCCAGGGACCATTTATTGAGCCGCTGGGAACCTGCTGGCGTGGTTGCTGGGCCCTGTGCGCGTGCTGAGTAAGAACATAAGAACATAAGAACATAAGAAAGTTTACAAACGAAAGGAGACCATTCAGCCCATCTTGCTCGTTTGGTTGTTAGTAGCTTATTGATCCCAGAATCTCATCAAGCAGCTTCTTGAAGGATCCCAGGGTGTCAGCTTCAACAACATTACTCTGGAGTTGGTTCCAGACCCTCACAATTCTCTGTGTAAAAAAGTGCCTCCTATTTTCTGTTCTGAATGCCCCTTTATCTAATCTCCATTTGTGACCCCTGGTCCTTGTTTCTTTTTTCAGGTCAAAGAAGTCTCCTGGTTTGACATTGTCTATATCTTTTAGGATTTTGAATGTTTGAATCAGATCGCCACGTAGTCTTCTTTGTTCAAGACTGAATAGATTCAATTCTTTTAGCCTGTCTGCATACGACATGCCTTTTAAACCCGGGATAATTCTGGTTGCTCTTCTTTGCACTCTTTCTAGAGCAGCAATATCCTTTTTGTAACGAGGTGACCAGAACTGAACACAATATTCTAGGTGAGGTCTTACTAATGCATTGTAAAGTTTTAACATTACTTCCTTGATTTTAAATTCAACACTTCTCACAATATATCCGAGCATCTTGTTGGTCTTTTTTATAGCTTCCCCACATTGTCTAGATGAAGACATTTCTGAGTCAACATAAACTCCTAGGTCTTTTTCATAGTTCCCTTCTTCAATTTCACTGTCTCCCATATGATATTTATAATGCACATTTTTATTGCCCGCATGTAATACTTTACACTTTTCTCTATTAAATTTCATTTGCCATGTGTCTGCCCAATTCTGAATGCTGTCTAGATCATTTTGAATGACCTTTGCTGCTTCAGCAGTGTTTGCCACTCCTCCTATTTTTGTGTCGTCTGCAAAATTTAACGAGTTTGCTTACTATACCAGAGTCTAAATCATTAATGTAGATTAGGAATAGCAGAGGACCTAATACTGATCCCTGTGGTACACCACTGGTTACCTCACTCCATTTTGAGGTTTCTCCTCTAATCAGTACTTTCTGTTTTCTACCTGTTAACCACTCCCTAATCCATGTGCATGCATTTCCTTGAATCCCTACTGCGTTCAGTTTGAGAATCAAACCATTTTGGCCATTTTGTTTTAGATTTAGATTTGTCTACTTTTGGGATGTAATTGTTTTGCGCTTCTAGTACTACATTTTTAAAAAACAGCCATCCTTTTTCTGTGGATGTTTTCTCTTTTACTCCAATCTACTTCTGTTAGTCTCCGTTTCATACCTTCATAGTTTGCTTTTCTAAAATTGTAAACCTTAGCTTTAGTCATAACTTTTGGGGTTTTAAAAAATATTTCAAATGAGTCCATGTTGTGGTCTGAGTTTGCCAATGGCTCTCTGACCTCTGTTTTAGTTATTCTGTCTTCATTATTTGAAAAGACTAAATCAAGACATGCCTCCCCTCTAGTTGGTGCCTTGACAAATTGCGTTAGGAAGCAGTCATTTGTCATTTCCACCATTTCAATTTCGTCCGTCGTGCCCCCCATCGGGTTTTCTCATTTTATATGGGGAAAGTTGAAATCCCCCATTAGTATGGCTTCTCCTTTTCTACATGCATTTCGAATGTCATTGTATAACAGATTCTTTTGCTCAGCGTCTGAATTTGGCGGTCTATAGCATGATCCTATTATTATGTCCTTTGAATTTGTGTCCATTATTCTGACCCATATTGATTCTGCATTGTTTTCTTTGTCCTGATTTAACACCTGGGCTTTAAGGCTATTTCTTATGTATGGCGCTACCCCTCCGCCTCTTCTGTCCTGCCTGTCTTTCCTATACAGTGTGTACCCACTAATATTATATTCTGTCTCCATCACTCTCAGACAACCAAGTTTCTGTAACACCTATCACATCGTAGTAAGAACATAAGAACATAAGAAAGTTTACAAATGAGAGGAGGCCATTCAGCAAGTCTTGCTCATTTGGTTATTAGTAGCTTATTGATCCCCGAATCTCATCAAGCAGCTTCTTGAAGGATCCCAGGTGTCAGCTTCAACAACATTACTAGGGGAGTTGGTTCCAGACTCTCACAATTGTCTGTGTAAAAGAGCCAGGGACCAATTGTCGAGCCGCTGGAACACCACTGGGGGGCGCCAGGGAAGTCGCTGGGGCCCTGTCGCTGGGGCCCGCTGGGTGGTAGGGAGCCAGGGACCATTTGGGAGCCGAGGGACCCTGCACGGGTTGCTGGGGCCCGTGCGTGTGCTGATGAGGTGCCAGGGACCATTTGATGAGCAGCTGGGACCCCATGAGGGGTCGCTGGGGACCAAGCGCGCACCGGGGAAGTGCCAGGGAATATTTGGCGAGCTGCTGGGACCTGGTTGGGGTCGCTGGGACCGGTGCGTTCGCTTGGGAGGAGGCCAGGGACCATTTGTCAGATCACTTGGCGAGCCTCTGGGACCCAGCGTGAAGTCGCTGGGGTTACGTCGTGCGCTGGGGGAGGTGCCAGGGACCATTTGGTGTGAGCCCCGCTGGGACCCGCATTTGGTCGCTGGGCCCGTGGCTGCGCTGGGAGGTGCCAGGGACCATTTGGCGAGCCTCTGGGACTCTGCGTGGGGTCGCTGGAGCCCCTGCGTTCGCTGGGGAGGTGCCAGGGAGCATTTGGCCAGCTGCTGGGACACCACACGATGTCGCTGGGGCAACTGCGTGTGCTGGTGAGGTGCTAGGGACCATTTAGCTAGCCGCTGGGACTCAGGGCCTGGTCGCTGGGGACCCCGTGTGCATGCCGGTGAGGTGCCAGGTATCACTTGGCGAGCCGCTGGGACCCCGCGCGGGGTCGCAGGAGCCCCTGCGTTCACTGGGGAGGTGCCAGGGACCATTTCGCCAGCCACTGGGACACCACGCGATGTCACTGGGGCAACTGTGCGTGCTGGTGAGGTGCCAGGGACAGTTTGTCAAGCCGCTTCGATCACGCGCGAAGTCGCTGGGGTTCGTGCGCGCGCTGGGAAGGTGCAAAGGACCATTTGGTGTTACGCTGGGACCCCGCGCAGGGTCGCTGGGCCCCGTGCGCATGCTGGTGTGGTGACAGTGACCATTTAGCTAGCCGCTGGGACTCCACGCCTGGTCGCTGGGGCCCGTGCGTGCGCTGGGGAGGTGCCATGGGCCATTTGGCGAGCCGCTGGGACCCCGCATGGGATCGCTGGGCCCGTCTGACGCTTGGTGAGGAGCCAGGGTTCACTTGGCTAGCTGCTGGGACCCTTCGCGAAGTCGATGGGGTTCGTGCACACGCTGGGGAGGTGCCAGGGACCATTTGGTGTGATGCTGGGACCCCGCGCAGGGTCGCTGGGCCCCATGCACACGCTGGGGAGGTGCCAGGGACCTTTTAGCGAGCCGCTGGGACACCACGCGATGTCCCTGGGGCAACTGCGCGTGCTGGTGAGGTGCTAGGGACCATTTGGTGTGACGCTGGGACCCCGCACAGGGTCGCTGGGCCCCGTGTGCATGCTGGGGAGGTGCTAGGGACCATTTGCTAGCCGCTGGGACTCACGCCTTGTCCTGGGGCCCGTTCACGCGCTGGTGAGGTGCCAGGGACCACTTGGCGAGCCGCTGGGTCCCCGCGCGATGTCGCTGGGGCAACTGTGCGTGCTGGTGAGGTGCCAGGGACAGTTTGTCAAGCTGCTTGGACCACTTTTCGAAATCGCTGGGCACCCGCGGCGCTGGGGAGGTGCCAGGGACCATTTTTGTTGGTTACGCTGGACCCCCTGGGGGAGGTGCTAGGGTCGCTGGGTCTCCACGCGGGTTCGCTGGGGCCCGTGGAGTGCTGGTGAGGTGACAGGGACCTTTTGGTGAACGCTGGGACTCCACGCCTGGTCGCTGGTGGATTGTGCCACGCACTGGGGAGGGTTCCAGGGATCACTTGGCGGGCCGCTGGGACCCCGGTGGTCGCTGGGCGGTCGTCTGCGCGCTGGGAGGTGCCATGGACCATTTGGCGAGCCGCTTGGACCACACGCCTGGTCGCTGGGGTTCGTCTTGGCTGGGGAGGTGCCAGGGACCATTTGGTGTGACGCTGGGACCCCGCGTGGATCGCTGGGGCCTGTGCGCATGCTGGGGATGTGCCAGGCACCATTTTGCGTCGCCGCTGGGAACCCGCGCATTTGGTTGTTGGGCCCTGTGTGCGGGCTGGGTAGTGGAGGGGGAACATTTGGCGAGCCGCTGGGACCCCCGCGGGGTCGCTGGTCCCCGGCGTGTGCTAGTGAGGTGCCAGGGACCATTTGATGAGCAGCTGGGACCCTGTGCAGGGTTGCTGTGGAACGTGCGATGCTGGGGATGTGCCAGGGACTGTTTGGCGAGCCACTGGGACCCCGTGCAGGGGTCGCTGGGCACCGTGCGCTGCGCCGCTGGGAGGTTGCCATGGACTTTTAGCGAGCCGCTGGGACTCCACACCTGGTCGCTGGAGCCCGTGCATGCGCTGGTGAGGTGCCAGGGATCATTTGGTGAGCCGTTGGGACCCACATGTGGGGTCGCTGGGCAGTGTTCACGCTGGGAGGTGACAGGGACCGTTTTGCGAGCCGCTGTGACCCCGCGAGGTAGCTGGAGCCCCTGTGCTCACAGGGGCAGTGCCAGGGATAGTTTTGCTAGCCGCTTGGACCACGTGTGAAGTCGCTGGGGCCGGGGGCGCTCGGGAGGGGCTGGGGGACCATTTGTACGCTGCTGGGACCCCATGACGTGGGTGGGGAGCCAGGGAACATTTGGCGAAGTTGCTGGGACCCCGCACTGGGGTCGCTGGGGCCCGTGTGCATGCTGGGGATGTGCCAGGGACCATTTCATGAGCAGCTGGGACCCTGTGCGTTTGGGGGGTCGCTGGGGACCGTGCCAGGGACCGATCACTGGGGAGGTGCCAGGGACCATTTGGCGAGCCGCTGGAACCCCACCTGGGGCCAGTTGCTGGGAATGCGTGGCGCTGCTGGGAGGTGCCAGGGACCATTTGGTGAGCCGCTGGGACCCACTCGGGCCCCTGCGTGGTCTCTGGGGCCAGTGTGCGTTTTGGGATGGTGCCAGGGATCATTTGGCGACTGGGACCCGCTGCGACCCCGCGTGGGGATCGCTGGGCCCGTCTTGTCGCTGGGCGCTGGGGAGGGTGCCATGGACCATTTGGCGAGCGCTGGGACCCGCATGGGATAGCTGGGCCCGGGACCATTTGTGAGCCGCTGGGACCCTGGGGATGTGCAGGGCCAGGGACCATTTGCTGCTGGAGCAGCTGGGACCCTGTGCGATGTTGCTGGTGCTGGGCCGGTGTGATCAGGGACCATTTCGCGAGCCTCTGGGACCCTGTGGGGCGCGAGATTGCTGTGCCCCGTGTGCGAGCTGGGGAGGTTCAGGGACCATTTGTCGAGCTGCTGGAACCTGCCTTGCGGGCTGCTGGGCCCCGTGATGCGCTGGGAAGGTGCCAGGGACCATTTGGTGAAGCCGCTGGGACCCGTGTGGGGTCGCTGGCCCATGTGCATGTGTTGGGAGGCTGCCAGGGACCATTTTGGCTGGGAGCCGCTGGGACCCAGCAGCGCTGGGGGTCAGTGGGCCCTAGTTTGCTGCGCTTGAAGTGGCCAGGGACCATTTGGCGAGCCACTGGGACCCTGGTTGCTGGGCCAGTCGCTGGGGCCAGTAACAAGCGCGTGCTGGGGATGTGCCAGGGACAATTTGGCGAGCCTCTGGCACCCCGCGCGAAGTCGCTTGGGCCCGTGCGATCGCTGGGGCGGTGCCAGGGACCATTTGCGAGCCGCTGGGACACCGCGATTGGTTGCTGGGCCTTGTGCGCGCGCTGGGTAGGAGCCAGGGGCCATTTGGTGAGACGCTGGGACACCGTGCGAAGTCGCTGGGGCCCGTGCGCTTGCTGGGATTGTGCCAGGGACTATTTGTGAGCCGCTGGGACCCCGCGCGAAGTCGCTGTGTCCCGTACGCGCGATGGGGATGTGTCAGGGACCATTTGTGAGCCGCTGGGACCCTGCGCTTGGTTGCTGGGCTTTGTGCGCACGCTGGGTAGGAGCCAGGGACCATTTCGCGAGCTGCTGGAACCCTGCGCGGGGTCGTGGGGCCCAGTGCATGCGCTGGGGAGGTGCCAGGGACCATATCGTGAGGCCGTAGGTCCCTGCGCGAGGTTACTGGGGCCCGTGTGATCGCTGGGGAGGTGCCAGGGACCATTTGGCGAACCGCTCGGAAACCGCTTGTGGTCTTTGATGCCCGTGTGCATGCTGGGTAGGTGCCAGGGATCATTTGGCGAGCCTCTGGGACCCTGCGCGAGGCTGCTGAGCCCCGTGAGCACGCTTGGGAGGTGCCAGGGATTATTTGGCTAGCAGCTGGAACCCGCAAGGGGTCACTGGGCCCTGTGCGCTCGCTGGGGAGGTGCCAGGGACCATTTGGCAAGCCACTGGATTACCGTGCGGGGTCGCTGGGCCCCGTGCACGTGCTGGGGAGGTGCAAGGGAACATTTGGTGAGCCGCTGGGGCCCGCGCGATCGCTGTGGAGGTGCCAGGGACCATTTGGCAAGTCTCTGGGACCCTGTGCGAGGTCGCTGGGCCCCGTGCGTGCAGGAGAGGTGCCAGGGACCATTTGGAGAGCTGCTGGGACTCTGCGCGAAGTCGCTGAAGCCCGTGGGCGTGCTGTGGAGGTGCCATGGAGCATTTGGCCAGCCGGTCAGAACCCGCGCGGGGCCTCTTTGGCCCGTGTGTGCACTGGGTAGGTGCCAGGGATCATTTGGCGAGCCGCTGGGACCCCGCGCGTGGTTGCTGGGCCCTGTGCGCGCTCTGGGTAGGAGCCTGGGAACATTTGGCGAGCCGCTGGGAAACCGCACAGTGTCGCTGGGCCCAGGGCATATGCTGGGGATGTACCAGGGACAATTTGCGAGCCGCGGGGAACCTACGCGTGGTTGCTAGGCCATGTGCGCGCGCTGAGTAAGAACATAAGAAAATAAGAAAGTTTACAAACAAGAGGAGGCCATTCAGCAAGTCTTGCTCGTTTGGTTATTAGTAGCTTATTGATCCCCGAATCTCATCAAGCAGCTTCTTGGAGGATCCCAGAGTGTCTGCTGCAACAACATTGCTGGAGAGTTGGTTTCAGACTCTCACAATTCTCTGTGTAAAAGGAGCCAGGGACCATTTGTTGAGTCGCTGGGGCCCGAGCACAAACTGGGGGGCGCCAGGGAACATTTGTCGAGCCGCTGGGATCCATGGGGTCGCTGGGCTCCGTCTTGGCGCTGGGGAGGTGCCACTGACCTTTGGGATCCGCTGGGACTCCACACCTGGTCGCTGGGGCCCGTGTTCGCACCGGGAGGTGCCAGGGACCATTTGGCGAAGCCGCTGCGACCCCCCGGGTTGGTCGCTGGGCCAAGTGCGTCGCTGGGGGAGGTACCAGGGACCATTTTGCGAGCCGCTGGGACCCCGCGCAAAGACATTGGGGCCCGTGCACATACTGGGGATGTGCCAGGGACCATTTGCGAGCCGCTGGGAACCTGCGCGTGGTTGCTGGGCCCTGTGCGCGTGCTGAGTAAGAACATAAGAACATAAGAACATAAGAAAGTTTACAAACGAAAGGAGACCATTCAGCCCATCTTGCTCGTTTGGTTGTTAGTAGCTTATTGATCCCAGAATCTCATCAAGCAGCTTCTTGAAGGATCCCAGGGTGTCAGCTTCAACAACATTACTCTGGAGTTGGTTCCAGACCCTCACAATTCTCTGTGTAAAAAAGTGCCTCCTATTTTCTGTTCTGAATGCCCCTTTATCTAATCTCCATTTGTGACCCCTGGTCCTTGTTTTTTTCAGGTCAAAGAAGTCTCCTGGTTTGACATTGTCTATATCTTTTAGGATTTTGAATGTTTGAATCAGATCGCCACGTAGTCTTCTTTGTTCAAGACTGAATAGATTCAATTCTTTTAGCCTGTCTGCATACGACATGCCTTTTAAACCCGGGATAATTCTGGTTGCTCTTCTTTGCACTCTTTCTAGAGCAGCAATATCCTTTTTGTAACGAGGTGACCAGAACTGAACACAATATTCTAGGTGAGGTCTTACTAATGCATTGTAAAGTTTTAACATTACTTCCCTTGATTTTAAATTCAACACTTCTCACAATATATCCGAGCATCTTGTTGGTCTTTTTTATAGCTTCCCCACATTGTCTAGATGAAGACATTTCTGAGTCAACATAAACTCCTAGGTCTTTTTTTTTTTTTTCTTCTTCAATTTCACTGTCTCCCATATGATATTTATAATGCACATTTTTATTGCCCGCATGTAATACTTTACACTTTTCTCTATTAAATTTCATTTGCCATGTGTCTGCCCAATTCTGAATGCTGTCTAGATCATTTTGAATGACCTTTGCTGCTTCAGCAGTGTTTGCCACTCCTCCTATTTTTGTGTCGTCTGCAAAATTTAACGAGTTTGCTTACTATACCAGAGTCTAAATCATTAATGTAGATTAGGAATAGCAGAGGACCTAATACTGATCCCTGTGGTACACCACTGGTTACCTCACTCCATTTTGAGGTTTCTCCTCTAATCAGTACTTTCTGTTTTCTACCTGTTAACCACTCCCTAATCCATGTGCATGCATTTCCTTGAATCCCTACTGCGTTCAGTTTGAGAATCAAACCATTTTGGCCATTTTGTTTTAGATTTAGATTTGTCTACTTTTGGGATGTAATTGTTTTGCGCTTCTAGTACTACATTTTTAAAAAACAGCCATCCTTTTTTTCTGTGGATGTTTTCTCTATTTTACTCCAATCTACTTCTGTTAGTCTCCGTTTCATACCTTCATAGTTTGCTTTTCTAAAATTGTAAACCTTAGCTTTAGTCATAACTTTTGGGGTTTTAAAAATATTTCAAATGAGTCCATGTTGTGGTCTGAGTTTGCCAATGGCTCTCTGACCTCTGTTTTAGTTATTCTGTCTTCATTATTTGAAAAGACTAAATCAAGACATGCCTCCCCTCTAGTTGGTGCCTTGACAAATTGCGTTAGGAAGCAGTCATTTGTCATTTCCACCATTTCAATTTCGTCCGTCGTGCCCCCCATCGGGTTTTCCCATTTTATATGGGGAAAGTTGAAATCCCCATTAGTATGGCTTCTCCTTTTCTACATGCATTTCGAATGTCATTGTATAACAGATTATTTTGCTCAGCGTCTGAATTTGGCGGTCTATAGCATGATCCTATTATTATGTCCTTTGAATTTGTGTCCATTATTCTGACCCATATTGATTCTGCATTGTTTTCTTTGTCCTGATTTAACACCTGGGCTTTAAGGCTATTTCTTATGTATGGCGCTACCCCTCCGCCTCTTCTGTCCTGCCTGTCTTTCCTATACAGTGTGTACCCACTAATATTATATTCGTCTCCATCACTCTCAGACAACCAAGTTTCTGTAACACCTATCACATCGTAGTAAGAACATAAGAACATAAAAAAGTTTACAAATGAGAGGAGGCCATTCAGCAAGTCTTGCTCATTTGGTTATTAGTAGCTTATTGATCCCCGAATCTCATCAAGCAGCTTCTTGAAGGATCCCAGGGTGTCAGCTTCAACAACATTACTAGGGAGTTGGTTCCAGACTCTCACAATTGTCTGTGTAAAAGGAGCCAGGGACCAATTGTCGAGCCGCTGGAACACCACGCGAAGTCGCTGGGGCCCTGTGCGCACGCTGGGTAGGAGCCAGGGACCATTTGGGGAGCCGCAGGGACCCTGCACGGGGTTGCTGGGGCCCGTGCGTGTGCTGATGAGGTGCCAGGGACCATTTGATGAGCAGCTGGGACCCCATGAGGGGTCGCTGGGGACCAAGCGCACCGGGGAAGTGCCAGGGAATATTTGGCGAGCTGCTGGGACCTGGTTGGGGTCGCTGGGACCGGTGCGTTCGCTTGGGAGAGGCCAGGGACCATTTGTCAGATCACTTGGCGAGCCTCTGGGACCCCGCGTGAAGTCGCTGGGGTTCGTGCGTGCGCTGGGGAGGTGCCAGGGACCATTTGGTGTGACGCTGGGACCCCAAAGAGGGGTCGCTGGGCCCCGTGCGCACGCTGGGGAGGTGCCAGGGACCTATTAGCGAGCCTCTGGGACTCTGCGTGGGGTCGCTGGAGCCCCTGCGTTCGCTGGGGAGGTGCCAGGGAGCATTTGGCCAGCTGCTGGGACACCACACGATGTCGCTGGGGCAACTGCGTGTGCTGGTGAGGTGCTAGGGACCATTTAGCTAGCCGCTGGGACTCCACGCCTGGTCGCTGGGGCCCGTGCGTGTGCCGGTGAGGTGCCAGGTATCACTTGGCGAGCCGCTGGGACCCCGCGCGGGGTCGCAGGAGCCCCTGCGTTCACTGGGGAGGTGCCAGGGACCATTTCGCCAGCCACTGGGACACCACGCGATGTCACTGGGGCAACCAGCGTGCTGGTGAGGTGCCAGGGACAGTTTGTCAAGCCGCTTCGATCACGCGCGAAGTCGCTGGGGTTCGTGCGCGCGCTGGGAAGGTGCAAAGGACCATTTGGTGTTACGCTGGGACCCCGCGCAGGGTCGCTGGGCCCCGTGCGCATGCTGGTGTGGTGACAGTGACCATTTAGCTAGCCGCTGGGACTCCACGCCTGGTCGCTGGGGCCCGTGCGTGCGCTGGGGAGGTGCCATGGGCCATTTGGCGAGCCGCTGGGACCCCGCATGGGATCGCTGGGCCCCGTGCGCGCGCTGGTGAGGAGCCAGGGTTCACTTGGCTAGCTGCTGGGACCCTTCGCGAAGTCGATGGGGTTCGTGCACACGCTGGGGAGGTGCCAGGGACCATTTGGTGTGATGCTGGGACCCCGCGCAGGGTCGCTGGGCCCCATGCACACGCTGGGGAGGTGCCAGGGACCTTTTAGCGAGCCGCTGGGACACCACGCGATGTCCCTGGGGCAACTGCGCGTGCTGGTGAGGTGCTAGGGACCATTTGGTGTGACGCTGGGACCCCGCACAGGGTCGCTGGGCCCCGTGTGCATGCTGGGGAGGTGCTAGGGACCATTTAGCTAGCCGCTGGGACTCCACGCCTTGTCCCTGGGGCCCGTTCACGCGCTGGTGAGGTGCCAGGGACCACTTGGCGAGCCGCTAGGTCCCCGCGCGATGTCGCTGGGGCAACTGTGCGTGCTGGTGAGGTGCCAGGGACAGTTTGTCAAGCTGCTTGGACCACGCTCGAAATCGCTGGGGTTCGTGCGCGCGCTGGGGAGGTGCCAGGGACCATTTGGTGTTACGCTGGACCCCGCGCAGGGTCGCTGGGCCCCGTGTGCATGCTGGGGAGGTGCTAGGGACCTTTTAGCGAGCCGCTGGGTCTCCACGCGGGTTCGCTGGGGCCCGTGAGCGTGCTGGTGAGGTGACAGGGACCTTTCTAGCTAGCCGCTGGGACTCCACGCCTGGTCGCTGGTGCCCGTACGTGCGCTGGTGAGGTTCCAGGGATCACTTGGCGAGCCGCTGGGACCCCGCGTGGGGTCGCTGGGCGCCGTGCGCGCGCTGGGGAGGTGCCATGGACCATTTGGCGAGCCGCTTGGACCACACGCGAAGTCGCTGGGGTTCGTGCGCGCGCTGGGGAGGTGCCAGGGACCATTTGGTGTGACGCTGGGACGCCGCTTGAAGTCGCTGGGGCCTGTGCGCATGCTGGGGATGTGCCAGGCACCATTTGCACGTCGCTGGGAACCCGCGCTTGGTTGTTGGGCCCTGTGTGCGCGCTGGGTAGAAACCGGGGAACATTTGGCGAGTCGCTGGGACCCCGCACGGGGTCGCTGGGGCCCGTGCGTGTGCTAGTGAGGTGCCAGGGACCATTTGATGAGCAGCTGGGACCCTGTGCAGGGTCGCTGTGGAACGTGCGCGTGCTGGGGATGTGCCAGGGACTGTTTGGCGAGCCACTGGGACCCCGCGCAGGGTCGCTGGGCGCCGTGCGCGCGCTGGGGAGGTTGCCATGGACTTTTTAGCGAGCCGCTGGGACTCCACACCTGGTCGCTGGAGCCCACGCACGGGGTCGCTGGGCAGTGTTCACACGCTGGGGAGGTGACAGGGACCGTTTTGCGAGCCGCTGTGACCCTGCGCGAGGTAGCTGGAGCCCCTGTGCTCACAGGGGCAGTGCCAGGGATAGTTTTGCTAGCCGCTTGGACCACGTGTGAAGTCGCTGGGGCCCGGGCGCGCGCTCGGGAGGGGCCAGGGACCATTTGTACGCTGCTGGGACCCCGCGCGTGGGTAGGAGCCAGGGAACATTTGGCGAGTTGCTGGGACCCCGCACGGGGTCGCTGGGGCCCGTGCGTGCACTGGGGATGTGCCAGGGACCATTTCATGAGCAGCTGGGACCCTGTGCGGGGTCGCTGGGGACCGTGCGATCACTGGGGGAGGTGCCAGGGACCATTTGGCGAGCCGCTGGAACCCCACGCGAAGTCGCTGGGGTACGTGCGCTTGCTGGGGAGGTGCCAGGGACCATTTGGTGAGCCGCTCGGAGCCCCTGCGTGGTCTCTGGGGCCAGTGTGCGTTTTGGGATGGTGCCAGGGATCACTTGGCGAGCCGCTGCGACCCCGCATGGGATCGCTGGGCCCCGTGCGCGCGCTGGGGAAGTGCCATGGACCATTTGGCGAGCCGCTGGGACCCCGCATGGGATAGCTGGGCCCCGTGCGCGCGCTGGGGATGTGCAGGGACCATTTGATGAGCAGCTGGGACCCTGTGCGATGTTGCTGGTGCCGGTGTGATCAGGGACCATTTCGCGAGCCTCTGGGACCCTGAGCGAGATTGCTGTGCACCGTGTGCGAGCTGGGGAGGTTCCAGATACCATTTGTCGAGCTGTTGGAACCTCGCACGGGGTCGCTGGGCCCCGTTCGTGCGCTGGGAAGGGTCCAGGGACCATTTGGTGAGCCGCTGGGACCCCGTGTGGGGTCGCTGGCCCAGTGCATGTGTTAGGGAGCTAGCAGGGACCATTTTGCGCGCCGCTGGGACCTCGCGCGGGGTCAGTGGGCCTAGTTCGCGCGCTTGGAAGTGGCCAGGGACCATTTGGCGAGCCACTGGGACCCTGCGCGAAGTAGCTTGGGCCAGAGCGCGTGCTGGGGATGTGCCAGGGACAATTTGGCGAGCCTCTGGCACCCCGCGCGAGGTCGCTGGGTCCCGTGCGATCGCTGGGGCGGTGCCTGAGCCGCTGGGACCCCCGTGGGGTCTCTGGGCCCAGTGCCTGTGCTGGTGAGGGGCCAGGGACACTTTGGCGAGCGCTCGGTGCCAGGGACCACCGCTGGGACCCCATGTGGGGTCTCTGGGCCCAGTGCCTGCGCTGGGGAGGGGCCAGGGACCATTTGGCGAGCCACCCAGTCGCTGGGGTATGGTGGCGGTGCCAGGGACCATTTGGTGAGCCGCTGGGTGGGGTGATTGGTTGCTGGGCCTTGCGCTGTGGGAGGTGCCAGGGAGCCAGGGGGACCCCATTTGGGACCCCGTGGCTTGGTTGCTGGGCGAGAGCCTCTGGGACCCTGGGACTGGGGCCCATGCATCGCTGGGCAGGTTCAGGGACCATTTGACGTAGGTCGCTGGGTCCCCCTGGGGGGTGCCAGGGACCTGGGAACCGCTGGGCTTGTGCGTGCTGGTGAGGTGCCAGGGACCATTTGACGAGCAGCTGGGACCCAGCGCCAAGTCGCTGCCCCATGCGCGCTGGTTAGGTGCCAGGGACCATTTTGCAAGAAGCTGGAACCCGCGCAGGGTAGCGGGGCCCAGTGCATGTGCTGGGGAGGTGCCAGGGACCATTTGTGTGGGCGCGCCAGGGACTGGGGCCTGTGTGATCGCTGGAGGTGCCTGGGCCTCTGGGACCCCTGCGTGAGATCACAGGGGGCGCTGGGAGGTGCCAGGGACCATTTGTCGCGCGCTGGAACCCTGCACTGGTCGCTGGAACCCGTGCACGGGCTGGGAGCCGCTGGGGAGCCAGGTACCATTTGGCGAGCCACTGGGATCCCACGCATGGTTGCTGGGCCACATGGCTGGGAGGTGCCAGGGAGCCGCTGGGACCCGCGGCGTGGATGCGCTTGCTGGGATTGTGCCAGGGACTATTTGTGAGCCGCTGGGACCCCGGCGAAGTCGCTGTGTCCCGTGGGGGGGATGTGTCAGGGACCATTTGTGAGCCGCTGGGACCCCGCGCTTGGTTGCTGGGCTTTTGGCGCTGGGTAGGACCAGGGACCATTTCGCGAGCTGCTGGAACCCGCGCTGGGTCGTGGGGCCCAGTGCTGGGGAGGTGCCAGGGACCATTGAGGGCCGTGGGTCCCTCCCGCGCGAGGTTACTGGGGCCCGTGTGATCGCTGGGGAGGTGCCAGGGACCATTTGGCGAATGAAACCGCTTTGTGGTCTTTGATGTGTGCATGCTGGGTAGGTGCCAGGGATCATTTGGCGAGCCTCTGGGACCCTGCGCGAGGCTGCTGAGCCCCGTGAGCACGCTTGGGAGGTGCCAGGGATTATTTGGCTAGCAGCTGGAACCCGCAAGGGGTCACTGGGCCCTGTGCGCTCGCTGGGGAGGTGCCAAGGACCATTTGGCAAGCCACTGGATTACCGTGCGGGGTCGCTGGGCCCCGTGCATGTGCTGGGGAGGTGCAAGGGAACATTTGGTGAGCCGCTGGGGCCCGCGCGATCGCTGTGGAGGTGCCAGGGACCATTTGGCAAGTCTCTGGGACCCCTGTGCGAGGTCGCTGGGCCCCGTGCACGTGCAGGAGAGGTGCCAGGGACCATTTGGAGAGCTGCTGGGACTCTGCGCGAAGTCGCTGAAGCCCGTGGGCGTGCTGTGGAGGTGCCATGGAGCATTTGGCCAGCCGGTCAGAACCCGCGCGGGGCCTCTTTGGCCCGTGTGTGCACTGGGTAGGTGCCAGGGATCATTTGGCGAGCCGCTGGGACCCCGCGCGTGGTTGCTGGGCCCTGTGCGCGCTCTGGGTAGGAGCCTGGGAACATTTGGCGAGCCGCTGGGAAACCGCACAGTGTCGCTGGGCCCAGGGCGCGTGGTTGCTAGGCCATGTGCGCGCGCTGAGTAAGAACATAAGAAAATAAGAAAGTTTACAAACAAGAGGAGGCCATTCAGCAAGTCTTGCTCGTTTGGTTATTAGTAGCTTATTGATCCCCGAATCTCATCAAGCAGCTTCTTGGAGGATCCCAGAGTGTCTGCTGCAACAACATTGCTGGAGAGTTGGTTTCAGACTCTCACAATTCTCTGTGTAAAAGGAGCCAGGGACCATTTGTTGAGTCGCTGGGGCCCGAGCACAAACTGGGGGGGCGCCAGGGAACATTTGTCGAGCCGCTGGGATCCGCGCGGGGTCGCTGGGCTCCGTGCGCGCGCTGGGGAGGTGCCACTGACCTTTTGGGGATCCGCTGGGACTCCACACCTGGTCGCTGGGGCCCGTGTTCGCACCGGGGAGGTGCCAGGGACCATTTGGCGAGCCGCTGCGACCCCGCGGTTGGTCGCTGGGCCAAGTGCGTGCGCTGGGGAGGTACCAGGGACCATTTTGCGAGCCGCTGGGACCCCGCGCAAAGACATTGGGGCCCGTGCACATACTGGGGATGTGCCAGGGACCATTTGCGAGCCGCTGGGAACCTGCGCGTGGTTGCTGGGCCCTGTGCGCGTGCTGAGTAAGAACATAAGAACATAAGAACATAAGAAAGTTTACAAACGAAAGGAGACCATTCAGCCCATCTTGCTCGTTTGGTTGTTAGTAGCTTATTGATCCCAGAATCTCATCAAGCAGCTTCTTGAAGGATCCCAGGGTGTCAGCTTCAACAACATTACTCTGGAGTTGGTTCCAGACCCTCACAATTCTCTGTGTAAAAAAGTGCCTCCTATTTTCTGTTCTGAATGCCCCTTTATCTAATCTCCATTTGTGACCCCTGGTCCTTGTTTCTTTTTTCAGGTCAAAGAAGTCTCCTGGTTTGACATTGTCTATATCTTTTAGGATTTTGAATGTTTGAATCAGATCGCCACGTAGTCTTCTTTGTTCAAGACTGAATAGATTCAATTCTTTTAGCCTGTCTGCATACGACATGCCTTTTAAACCCGGGATAATTCTGGTTGCTCTTCTTTGCACTCTTTCTAGAGCAGCAATATCCTTTTTGTAACGAGGTGACCAGAACTGAACACAATATTCTAGGTGAGGTCTTACTAATGCATTGTAAAGTTTTAACATTACTTCCCTTGATTTTAAATTCAACACTTCTCACAATATATCCGAGCATCTTGTTGGTCTTTTTATAGCTTCCCACATTGTCTAGATGAAGACATTTCTGAGTCAACATAAACTCCTAGGTCTTTTTTTTATAGTTCCCTTCTTCAATTTCACTGTCTCCCATATGATATTTATAATGCACATTTTTATTGCCCGCATGTAATACTTTACACTTTTCTCTATTAAATTTCATTTGCCATGTGTCTGCCCAATTCTGAATGCTGTCTAGATCATTTTGAATGACCTTTGCTGCTTCAGCAGTGTTTGCCACTCCTCCTATTTTTTGTGTCATCTGCAAATTTAACGAGTTTGCTTACTATACCAGAGTCTAAATCATTAATGTAGATTAGGAATAGCAGAGGACCTAATACTGATCCCTGTGGTACACCACTGGTTACCTCACTCCATTTTGAGGTTTCTCCTCTAATCAGTACTTTCTGTTTTCTACCTGTTAACCACTCCCTAATCCATGTGCATGCATTTCCTTGAATCCCTACTGCGTTCAGTTTGAGAATTAAACCATTTTGGCCATTTTGTTTTAGATTTAGATTTGTCTACTTTTGGGATGTAATTGTTTTGCGCTTCTAGTACTACATTTTTAAAAAACAGCCATCCTTTTTTCTGTGGATGTTTTCTCTATTTTACTCCAATCTACTTCTGTTAGTCTCCGTTTCATACCTTCATAGTTTGCTTTTCTAAAATTGTAAACCTTAGCTTTAGTCATAACTTTTGGGGTTTTAAAAAATATTTCAAATGAGACCATGTTGTGGTCTGAGTTTGCCAATGGCTCTCTGACCTCTGTTTTAGTTATTCTGTCTTCATTATTTGAAAAGACTAAATCAAGACATGCCTCCCCTCTAGTTGGTGCCTTGACAAATTGCGTTAGGAAGCAGTCATTTGTCATTTCCACCATTTCAATTTCGTCCGTCGTGCCCCCCATCGGGTTTTCCCATTTATATGGGGGAAGTTGAAATCCCCCATTAGTATGGCTTCTCCTTTTCTACATGCATTTCGAATGTCATTGTATAACAGATTCTTTTGCTCAGCGTCTGAATTTGGCGGTCTATAGCATGATCCTATTATTATGTCCTTTGAATTTGTGTCCATTATTCTGACCCATATTGATTCTGCATTGTTTTCTTTGTCCTGATTTAACACCTGGGCTTTAAGACTATTTCTTATGTATGGCGCTACCCCTCCGCCTCTTCTGTCCTGCCTGTCTTTCCTATACAGTGTGTACCCACTAATATTATATTCGTCTCCATCACTCTCAGACAACCAAGTTTCTGTAACACCTATCACATCGTAGTAAGAACATAAGAACATAAGAAAGTTTACAAATGAGAGGAGGCCATTCAGCAAGTCTTGCTCATTTGGTTATTAGTAGCTTATTGATCCCCGAATCTCATCAAGCAGCTTCTTGAAGGATCCCAGGGTGTCAGCTTCAACAACATTACTAGGGAGTTGGTTCCAGACTCTCACAATTGTCTGTGTAAAAGGAGCCAGGGACCATTTGTTGAGTCACTGGAAAAAAGGACAAACTGGGGGCGATTAGGGACCAATTGTCGAGCCGCTGGAACACCACCCGAAGTCGCTGGGGCCCTGTGCGCACGCTGGGTAGGAGCCAGGGACCATTTGGGGAGCCGCAGGGACCCTGCACGGGGTTGCTGGGGCCCGTGCTTGTGCTGATGAGGTGCCAGGGACCATTTGATGAGCAGCTGGGACCCCATGAGGGGTCGCTGGGGATGGCCACACCGGGAAGTGCCAGGGAATATTTGGCGAGCTGCTGGGACCTGGTTGGGGTCGCTGGGACCGGTGCGTTCGCTTGGGAGAGGCCAGGGACCATTTGTCAGATCACTTGGCGAGCCTCTGGGGGGAAGTCGCTGGGGGTTCGTGCGGCGGCGCTGGGAGGTGCCAGGGACCATTTGGTGTGACGCTGGGACCCCGCGGGGGTCGCTGGGCCCCGTGCGCACGCTGGGGAGGTGCCAGGGACCTATTAGTGAGCCACTGGGACTCCGCGCGGGGTCGCTGGAGCCCCTGCGTGTGCTTGTGAGGTGCCAGGGACCATTTGGTGTGACGCTGGGACCCCACGCAGGGTGGCTGCGCCCCGTGTGCACGCTTGGGAGGTGCTAGGGACCATTTAGCTAGCCGCTGGGACTCCACGCCTGGTCGCTGGGGCCCGCAGCACGCTGGTGAGGTGCCAGGAATATTTTGTGAGCTGCTGGGACCTGGTTGGGAGTCCCTGGCGTTCACTGGGGAGGTGCCAGGGAACATTTGGCCAGCCACAGGGACACCACGCGATGTCGCTGGGGCAACTGTGCGTGCTGGTGAGGTGCCAGGGACAGTTTGTCAAGCCGCTTCGATCACACGCGAAGTCGCTGGGGTTCGTGCGCGCGCTGGGGAGGTGCCAAGGACCATTTGGTGTTACGCTGGGACCCCGCGCAGGGTCGCTGGGCCCCGTGTGCATGCTGGGGAGGTGCTAGGGACCTTTTAGCGAGCCGCTGGGATTCCACGCGGGTTCGCTGGGTCCCGTGAGCGTGCTGGTGAGGTGACAGGAACTTTTTAGCTAGATGCTGGGATTCCACGCCTGGTCGCTGGGGCCCGTGCCCGCACTGGTGAGGTGCCAGGGATCACTTGGCGAGCCGCTGGGACCCCGCGTGGGGTCGCTGGGTGCCGTGCGCGCTCTGGGGAGGTGCCATGGACCATTTGGCGAGCCGCTGGGACCCCGCACGGGATCGCTGGGCCCCATGCTTTCGTTGGGGAGGTGCCAGGGATCACTTGGCGCGCTGCTGGGAATCCGCGCGGGGTCGCTGGAGCCTCTGCGTTCGCTGGAGAGGTGCCAGGGACCATTTGGCCAGCCGCTGGGACACCACGCGATGTCGCTGGGGCAACTGCGCGTGCTGGTGAGGTACCTGGGACAGTTTGGCAAGCCGCTTGGACCACACGCGAAGTCGCTGGGGTTCGTGCTCGCGCTGGGGAGGTGCCAGGGACCATTTGGTGTGACGTTGGGACCCCGCTTGAAGTTGCTGGGGCCTGTGCGCACGCTGGGGATGTGCCAGGCACCATTTGCATGTCGCTGGGAACCCGCGCTTGGTTGTTGGGCCCTGTGTGCGCGCTGGGTAGAAACCGAGGAACATTTGGCGAGTCGCTGGGACCCCGCACGGGGTCGCTGGGGCCCGTGCGTGTGCTAGTGAGGTGCCAGGGACCATTTGATGAGCAGCTGGGACCCTGTGCAGGGTCGCTGTGGAACGTGCGCGTGCTGGGGATGTGCCAGGGACTGTTTGGCGAGCCACTGGGACCCCACGCAGGGTCGCTGGGCGCCGTGCGCGTGCTGGGGAGGTTGCCATGGACTTTTTAGCGAGCCTCTGGGACTCCACACCTGGTCGCTGGAGCCCGTGCATGCGCTGGTGAGGTGCCAGGGATCATTTGGTGAGCCGTTGGGACCACGCACGGGGTCGCTGGGCAGTGTTTGCGCGCTGGGGAGGTGACAGGGACCGTTTTGCGAGCAGCTGTGACCCTGCGCGAGGTAGCTGGAGCCCCTGTGCTCACAGGGGCGGTCCCAGGGATAGTTTTGCTAGCCGCTTGGACCACGTGTGAAGTCGCTGGGGCCCGTCTTGGCTGTCGGGAGGGGGGCCAGGGGACCACCCCTGCTGGGACCCAGCGCGGATGGGAGCCAGGGAACATTTGGCGAGTCGCTGGGACCCCGCACGGGGTCGCTGGGGCCCGTGCGTGCACTGGGGATGTGCCAGGGACCATTTCATGAGCAGCTGGGACCCTGTGCGGGGTCGCTGGGGACCGTGCGATCGCTGGGGGAGGTGCCAGGGACCATTTGGCGAGCCGCTGGAACCCCATGCGAAGTCGCTGGGGTACGTGCGCTTGCTGGGGAGGTGCCAGAGACCATTTGGCGAGCCGCTTGGACCCCCTGCGTGGTCTCTGGGGCCAGTGTGCGTTTTGGGATGGTGCCAGGGATCACTTGGCGAGCCGCTGCGACCCCGCATGGGATCGCTGGGCCCGTGCGCACGCTGGGGAGGTGCCATGGACCATTTGGCGAGCCGCTGGGACCCCGCATGGGATAGCTGGGCCCCGTGCGCGCGCTGGGGATGTGCAGGGACCATTTGATGAGCAGCTGGGACCCTGTGCGATGTTGCTGGTGCCGGTGTGATCGCTGGGGCGGTGCCAGGGACCATTTCGCGAGCCGCTGCGACTCCATGTGGGGTCGCTGGGCCCCAGCGTGTGCTTGGGAGGTGCCAGGTGCCATTTGGCGAGCCGCTGGGACCCCATGCAAAGTCGCTGGGACAATATTCTGGTGAGCTTGGGGATGTGCAGGGACCAATTGGCGAGCCTCTGGGACCCTGCGCGAGGTCGCTGGGGCCCGTGCGATCGCTGGGCAGGTTCCAGGGACCATTTGACGCGTCGCTGGGTCCCCACACGGGGTCGCTGGGCCCTGTGCACGTGCTGGTGAGGTGCCAGGGACCATTTGACGAGCAGCTAGGACCCAGCGCGAAGTCGCTGCCCCATGCGCGCTCTGGTTAGGTGCCAGGGACCATTTTGCAAGCAGCTGGAACCCCGCAAGGGGTCAGTGGGGCCCAGTGCATGCGCTTGGGAGGTGCCAGGTACCATTTGGCGAGCCCGTGGGTCCCTGCGCCAGGTTGCTGAGGCCTGTGTGATCACTGCGGAGGTGCCAGGGACCATTTCGCGAGCCTCTGGGACCCTGCGCGAGATCACTGGGCACCGTGTGCGCGCTGGGGAGGTGCCAGAGACCATTTGTCGCGACGTTGGAACCCTGCATGTGGTCGCTGAACCACGTGCACGTGCTGGGGAGGAGCCAGGTAACAATTGGCGAGCCGCTGGGACCCCGCGCGTGGATGCTGGGCCCTGTGCGCGTGCTGGGGAGGGTCCAGGGACCATTTGCGAGCCGCTGGGACCCCGCGCTTGGTTGTTGGGCCTTGTGCGCGCGCTGGGTAGGAGCCAGGGGCCATTTGGTGAGACGCTGGGACACCGTGCAAAGTCGCTGGGGCCCTTGCGCTTGCTGGGATTGTGCCAGGGACTATTTGTGAGCTGCTGGGACCCCGCGCGAAGTCGCTGTGTCCCGTACGCGTGATGGGGATGTGTCAGGGACCATTTACTTTTGGGATGCGCTTGGTTGCTGGGCTTTGTGCACGCTGGGAGGAGCCAGGGACCATTTCACGAGCTGCTGGAACCCTGTGCGGGGTCGTGGGGCCCAGTGCATGCGCTGGGGAGGTGCCAGGGACCATATCGTGAGGCCGTAGGTCCCTGCGCGAGGTTGCTAGGGCCCATGTGATCGCTGGGGAGGTGCCAGGGACCATATCGCGAGGCCTTGTGACCCTGCGGGAGTTGTTGGGCCACGTGCGTGCGATGGGGAGGTACCAGGGACCATTTGACGAGCCGTTGCGACCCCGCGCGGGGTCAGTGGGCCCCATGCACGTGCTGGAGAGGAGCCAGGTAACATTTGGCGAGCCACTGGGATCCCGCGCGTGGTTGCTGGGCTACATGTGCGCGCTGAGGAGGTGCCAGGTAACAATTGGCGAGCCGCTAGGACCACGTGTGTGGTTGCTGGGCCCGGTGCACGGTAGGGAGGGGCCAGGGAGTATTTGGCAAGCCGCTGGGACCATTAGTCGCTGGGACCCCTTTTCGCTGGGGATGTGGCATGGACCATTTGCGAGTCGCTGGGTACAACCTTCTGCGCTGGGTAGGAGCCAGGGAACATTTCGCGTGCTGCTGGAACCCTGCGTGGGGTCCTTGGGCCCTGTGTGCTGGGGATGTCAGGGACCATTTGCGAGCCGCTGGGACCCAGCGTGGTTGTTGGATTTGCGTGCTGATGAGCCAGGGACCATTTGTTGAGCCGCTGGGAACCAGCTGGTGCTGTGGAGGGGACCATTTGGCGAGTCGCTGGGACCAGACACGCCAGGTAGCTGGGCCTGTCTCATCGTTGAACGAACATGGGATGTGCCAGGGACCATTTGGCTTGCCATTTGGGACCCGGCATAAAGTGCTTGGGCCCGTGCTGGGGGAACAACCAGGGACCATTTCAAGCATGGAACCCCCAAAAAGGTATGGGGCCCAATGTGGCTGGGGAGGTGCCAGGGATTATTTTTCGTCGCTGGGACCAGGGCCTCTGCGTGCGCTGGGGATGTGCCAGGGACATGTTGGCAGCCGCTGGGAGAAAATAGGTCACTGGGACCCTGCGTGCTGGGTTGGGCCAGGGACCATTTGGTGAGTCGCTGGTTGAAGTCACTGGGCCCTGGGATCCTAGGGAGGGCCAAGGACCATTTGTGAGCCGCTGGGGACCATTCGCTGGGAAAGAAATGGGCGTGCTGGGTTGTGCCAGGGACAATTTGGCGAGCCGCTGGGACCCGGCGCGAGTTACTGTGTCCCTTGGCTGGTGGGTGTCAGGGACCATTTCGAGCCTCTGGGACCCAGCCGTGGTTGCTGTGCCCTGTGCACGCTCTGAGTAGGTGCCAGGGACCATTTGATGCCGCTGGAACCCCACGCTGTGTCGCTGGGTCCCGTGTGTGCACTGGGAAGAGCCAGGGACCATTTGCGAGCCGCTGGGACCCCCTGCGAAGTCGCTGGGGGACGTGCTGGGGAGGTGCCAGGGATTATTTTCAAGCCGCTGGGACCCTGTGCCAGGTAGCTGGGCCTTGTGCGCGTGCTGGGGATGTGCCAGGGACTATTTGGCGAGCCGCTATGACCCCGCGCGAAGTCACTGGGCCCTGTGCGCGTGCTAGGGAGGGGCCAAGGACCATTTCGCGAGCGCTGGAGAGGTGCCAGGGACCATTTGGCGAGCTGCTTGGACACCGCACAAAGTTTGCTTAGCCGCTGGGACCCTGCGAAGGGTCACTGGGGCCCGTGCGGTGCTATGGTGGTGCCAGGGTCCATTTGACGAGCCGCTGGTACCCCGCGAAGGGTCACTGGGGCCCGTGGGCCTGGGGAGGTGCCAGTGACCATTTGGCGTGACGCTGGGACTGGCGCGGGGCCGGGACCCCGTGGACGCTGGGGAGGTGCCAGTGACCATTTTGGGACCCCGCTGGGTCGCTGGAGCCTGTGAGACCACTGGGACCGTTGTTGCTGGCGCCTGTGCCCGACCCAGGGTGAGGCTGGACCCTGGGACCGCAGCGGGTCGCTGGGCCTGTGCGCACGCTGGGAGGGTGCCAGGGACCGTTTGGCGAACCTCTGGGACACCGCCTGGTCGCTGGGGCCGCTGGGAAGGCGCCCGCTGGGTTCCTTGCGTGGTCACTGGGGCCCGTGAGCACCCTCTAGAGGTGCCAGGACGTTTGGCGAGCTGCTGGGACCTTGTGTTTCCACGGGCGCCCGTGACTGCACTTTATAGGCGCGAGGCACCGTTTTTGAGCCACTGGGACCTCACGTGGGTCGCTGGGGCCCGCGCGCCGCTGAGGCGACAGGGACCGTTTGGCGCGTGGTTGATGGGGTCACTGGGTCCCGTATGCGCTGGGAAGGCACCAGGGACCATTTGGTGAGCCACTGGGTCCCGGGCTCGGAGTCGCTGGGCCCGTGCCGCGCTGAGATGTGCCAGGGATCATTTGGCGAGCTGCTGGGACGCCGCGCTGGGTCGCTGGGGGCCGTACGCGCGCTGGGGAGGTGCCAGTTACCATTTGGCGAGCTACTAGGACCCCACTCGAGGTCGCTTGGCCCTGTGGCGCTTGGGAGGTGCCAGGGACCATTTGGGACCTGGGACCCTGCGGGGTCGCTGGGACCCGGGCGTGCTGGGGAGGGGCCAGGGACCATTTGGTGAGTCGCTAGGACCCCACTTGAAGTCACTGGGCCCCGTGCGCGTGCTAGGGAGGGGCCAAGGACCATTTGGCGAGCCGCTGGGACATTACGCTGGTCGCTGGGGCCCGTCTGGCGTGCTGGGGTTGTGCCAGGGACAATTTTTCGAGCCGCTGGGACCCCGCAAAGTTACTGTGTCCCTTGCGCGCGCTGGGTATGTGTCAGGGACCATTTGCGAGCCTCTGGTACCCCGCGCGTGGTTGCTGTGCCCTGTGCACGCTCTGAGTAGGTGCCAGGGACCATTTGGTACGCCGCTGGAACCCCACGCTGTGTCGCTGGGTCCCGTGTGCACTGGGAAGAGCCAGGGACCATTTATGAGCGCTGGGACCCCCACGAAGTCGCTGGGGCCCGTGCGCGTGCTGGGGGAGGTGCCAGGGATTATTTTTTCAAGCCGCTGGGACCCTGTGCCAGGTAGCTGGGCCTTGTCTTGCGTGCTGGGGATGTGCCAGGGACTATTTGGCGAGCCGCTATGACCCCGCGCGAAGTCACTGGGCCCTGTGCGCGTGCTAGGGAGGGGCCAAGGACCATTTCGCGAGCGCTGGAGAGGTGCCAGGGACCATTTGGCGAGCTGCTTGGACACCGCACAAAGTTTGCTTAGCCGCTGGGACCCTGCGAAGGGTCACTGGGGCCCGTGCGGTGCTATGGTGGTGCCAGGGTCCATTTGACGAGCCGCTGGTACCCCGCGAAGGGTCACTGGGGCCCGTGCGCGCGCTGGGGAGGTGCCAGTGACCATTTGGCGAGCCGCTGGGACCGCGCTCGAGGCCGCTGGACCCCGTGACCACGCTGGGGAGGTGCCAGTGACCATTTGGCGAGCTGCTAGGACCCCGCGCAGGGTCGCGGCGGCCTGTGAGACCACTGGGGAGGCGACAGGCACCGTTGTTGCTGGCGCCTGTGCCCGCACTTTAGAGGCATGAGGCACCGTTTGTCGGACCTCTGGGACCCCGCGCGGGGTCGCTCGGGCCCGTGCGCACGCTGTGAGGTGACAGGGACCGTTTGGCGAACCTCTGGGACACCGCGCGGGGTCGCTGGGGCACGTACGCGCGCTGGGAAGGCGCCAGGGAACTTTTGCGAGCCGCTAGGTTCCCGCACGTGGTCACTGGGGCCCGTGAGCACCCTCTAGAGGTGCCAGGTTACGTTTGGCGAGCTGCTGGCACGCTGCACGGTTTCACGGGCGCCCGTGGACCGCACTTTATAGGCGCGAGGCACCGTTTTTCGAGCCACTGGGACCTCACGTGGGTCGCTGGGGCCCGTGCGCACGCTGTGAGGCGACAGGGACCGTTTGGCGACCCGCTTGGACCCCGCATGGGGTCACTGGGGCCCGTATGCGCGCTGGGAAGGCACCAGGGACCCTTTGGTGAGCCACTAGGTCCCCGCTCGAGGTCGCTGGTTCGCTTGGAGATGTGCCAGGGGATCTTTGGCGAGCTGCTGGGACCTGGGCTGGGTCGCTGGGCACCGTGCTGCCGCTGGGGAGGTGCCAGTTACCATTTGGCGAGCTACTAGGACCCCACTCGAGGTCGCTTGGCCCTGTGGCCGCGCTGGGGAGGTGCCAGGGACTATTTGGCGAGCCGCTAGGACCCAGCGCGAAGTCACTGGGACCCGTGCGTGCTAGGGAGGGGCCAGGGACCATTTGGTGAGTCGCTAGGACCCCACGTGAAGTCACTGGGCCCCGTGCGCGTGCTAGGGAGGGGCCAAGGACCATTTGGCGAGCCGCTGGGACATTGCGCGAAGTCGCTGGGGCCCGTGCGCGTGCTGGGGTTGTGCCAGGGACAATTTTCGAGCCGCTGGGACCCCGCGCAAAGTTACTGTGTCCCTTGCGCGCGCTGGGTATGTGTCAGGGACCATTTGCGAGCCTCTGGTACCCCGCGCGTGGTTGCTGTGCCCTGTGCACGCTCTGAGTAGGTGCCAGGGACCATTTGGTACGCCGCTGGAACCCCACGCTGTGTCGCTGGGTCCCGTGTGTGCACTGGGGAAGAGCCAGGGACCATTTGCGAGCCGCTGGGACCCCACACGAAGTCGCTGGGGCCCGTGCGCGTGCTGGGGAGGTGCCAGGGATTATTTTTCAAGCCGCTGGGACCCTGTGCCAGGTAGCTGGGCCTTGTGCGCGTGCTGGGGATGTGCCAGGGACTATTTGGCGAGCCGCTATGACCCAGCGAGGTCACTGGGGGCGTGCTAGGGAGGGGCCAAGGACCACGTGCTGGCTGGAGAGGTGCCAGGGACCATTTGGCGAGCTGCTTGGACACCGCACAAAGTTTGGGAGCCGCTGGGACCCCTGGAAGGGTCACTGGGGCCCGTGCGGTGCTATGGTGGTGCCAGGGTCCATTTGACGAGCCGCTGGTACCCCCCATGGGTCACTGGGGGTCCCGCTGGGAGGTGCCAGTGACCATTTGGCGAGCCGCTGGGACCGCGCTCGAGGCCGCTGGACCCCGTGACCACGCTGGGGAGGTGCCAGTGACCATTTGGCGAGCTGCTAGGACCCCGCGCAGGGTCGCTGGGCCTGTGAGACCACTGGGAGGCGACAGGCACTGCGAGGGATGTGCCCGCGAGAACCATGAGGCACCGCTTTGTCGGACCCTGGGACCCTGGCGGGTTCTTTTGAGCACGCTGGGAGGAGCCAGGGACCATTTGTTGAACCTGCTGGGACACCGCTGGGTCGCTGGGGCCCGACGGTGCTGGGAAGGTGGAGGGACCATTTGGCGAGCCGCTGGGTTCCCGTGACGTGGTCACCCCTGTGAGCACCCGAGGGGCCAGGTTACGCTTTTGGCGAGCTGCTGGCAGGTGCCAGGGACCGACTTTTAGGCGGGAGGCTGAGCCCTGGGACCTCCGGGTCGCTGGGCCCGGCGCACGCCTGGGAGGTGCCAGGGACCATTTGGCTTAGCCGCTGGGACCCCGCGATGGGGTCACTGGGGCCCGTATGCGCGCTGGGAAGGCACCAGGGACCCTTTGGTGAGCCACTAGGTCCCCGCTCGAGGTCGCTGGGCCCCGTGCCCGCGCTTGAGATGTGCCAGGGATCTTTTGGCGAGCTGCTGGGGTTGGGCACTGGTCGCTGGGGCCGTCGTGGCGCTGGGAGGTGCCAGTTACCATTTTGGCGAGCTACTAGGACCCCACTCGAGGTCGCTTGGCCCTGTGGCCGCGCTGGGGAGGTGCCAGGGACCGTTTGGTGAACTCCTGACCCCCACGCGGGTTCGCTGGGGTCCGTGAGCGCGTTGGGAATGTACCAGGGACCGTTTGCCGAGCCGCTGGGACCCCGCGCGGGGTGGCTGCGGCCCGTGCCTTTGCTGTGAGTTGCCAGGGACCGTTTGGCGAGCCACGGGGACCGTGCGTGCGATGAGGAGGTGCCAGGGACAATTTGGTGAGCTGCTGGGACCCCGCTCGAGGTCGCTGTGCCCCGTGCCCGCGCTGGAGAGGTGCCAGTGTTCTTTTGGCGAGCTGCTGGGATGCTGCACTTATTCGCTGGGCCCCGTACGCACGCTGGGGAGGTGCCAGGGACAATTTGGCGAGCCACTAAGACCTTGTGAACGGACGCTAGGGCCCGTGCCTGTGCTGGAGAGATGCCAGGGACCTTTTGGCGAGCTGCTGGGACCCTGCTCGAGGTCGCTAGGCCCCGTGCCCGCGCTGGGGAGGCGACAGGGACCATTTTGCGAGCTGCTGTGACCCCGCTCAAGGTCGCTGGACCCCATGCCCTTGCTGGGGAGGTGACAGTCATCCTTTGGCGAGCTGCTTGGGCCCCGTGCAGGGTCGCTGGGGACCGTGAGCGCGCTGGGGAGTTGCCAGGGACATTTTGGCGAGCTGCTGGGACCGTGCACGGGGTTGCTGGGGCCAGTGCACGCGCAGTAGAGGCGCCAGGGTCCATTTTGCGAGCCACTGGGACCCAGCGCAGGGTCGCTGGGGCCCATGCATGCGCTGTAGAGGCACCAGGGACCATTTTGCAAGACACTGGCACCCCGCGCGGGGTCGCTAGGGCCTGTGCACGTGCTATAGAGGCACCAGGGAATGTTTGGCGAGCTGCTTGGACCCCGCTCGAGGTCGCTGGGCAGGTTCCAAGGACCATTTGGCGAGCTGCTGGGACCCCGCGTGAAGTTGCTGGGGCCTGTGCGCGCATTGTAGAGACGCCGGGGACCATTTTGCAAGACACTGGGACCCCGTGCGGGGTCACTGCGGCCCGTGCACGCACTGTAGAGGCGCCAGGGACCATTTTGCGAGCCACTGGGACTCCGTGCCGGGTTGCTGGGGCCCATGGAAGAGCTGTACAGGCGCAAGGGACCATTTTACGAGCCACTGGGACTCCGTGCGGGGTTGCTGGGGCCCGTGCATGCGCTGTAGAGGCGCCAGGGACCATTTTGCGAGCCACTGGGACCCCGTGCGGGGTCGCTAGGGCCCGTGTACGTGCTGTAGATGCGCCAGGGACCGTTTGGCGAGCTGGTGGGACCCCGCTCGAGGTCGCTGGGCCCCGTGCCCGCACTGGGGAGGTGCCAGGGAACATTTGGCAAGCCACTGGGATCCCGCGTAGGGTCGCTGGGGCCCTTGAGCGCCCTGGGGAGCTGCCAGGGACATTTTGGCGAGCCAGTGGGACCCCGCTCGAGGTCGCTGGACCCCATGTCCGTGCTGGCGAGGTGCCAGTGATCTTTTGGTGAGTTGCTAGGGACCCATACAGGGTTGCTGGGGCCTGTACTCGCGCTCTAGAGGCACCAGGGAATGTTTGGCGAGCCGCTAGGACCACGCGCAGGGTCGCTGGGGCCCGTGCGCGCGCTGGGGTGGTGCCAGGGACCATTTGGCGAGCTGCTTGGACACCGCGCAGTGTCGCTGGTGCCCGTGCCCGCACTTTAGAGGCACCAGGCACCGTTTGGCGAGTCGCTGGGTTTCTGCGCGGGGTCGCTGGGGCCCGTGCGCATGCTCTGAGGCGACAAGGACCGTTTGACGAGCCGCTGGGACACCGCGCGGGGTCGCTGGGGCACGTACGCGCGCTGGGAAGGCGCCAGGGACCTTATGGCGAGCCACTAGGACCCCCGCACTGGGTCGCTGTGGTCCGTGAGCACGCTCTAGAGGCTCCAGGGAATGTTTGGCGAGCTGCTGGGACCCGTTCGAGGTCACTGCGGCCCGTGTCCGCACTGGGGAGGTGCCAGGGACCGTTTGGCGAACTCCTGGCCCCCACGTGGTGAGCCGTCCATTTTGCGAGCCACTGGGACCCAGCGCAGGGTCGCTGGGGCCCATGCATGCGCTGTAGAGGCACCAGGGACCATTTTGCAAGACACTGGCACCCCGCGCGGGGTCGCTAGGGCCCGTGCACGTGCTATAGAGGCACCAGGGAATGTTTGGCGAGCTGCTTGGACCCCGCTCGAGGTCGCTGGGCAGGTTCCAAGGACCATTTGGCGAGCTGCCTGGACCCCGCGTGAAGTTGCTGGGGCCTGTGCGCTCATTGTAGAGACGCCGGGGACCATTTTGCAAGACACTGGGACCCCGTGCGGGGTCACTGCGGCCCGTGCACGCACTGTAGAGGCGCCAGGGACCATTTTGCGAGCCACTGGGACTCCGTGCCGGGTTGCTGGGGCCCATGCAAGAGCTGTACAGGCGCAAGGGACCATTTTACGAGCCACTGGGACCCCGTGCGGGGTCGCTAGGGCCCGTGTACGTGCTGTAGTTGCGCCAGGGACCGTTTGGCGAGCTGGTGGGACCCCGCTCGAGGTCGCTGGGCCCCGTGCCCGCACTGGGGAGGTGCCAGGGAACATTTGGCAAGCCACTGGGATCCCGCGTAGGGTCGCTGGGGCCCTTGAGCGCCCTGGGGAGCTGCCAGGGACATTTTGGCGAGCCAGTGGGACCCCGCTCGAGGTCGCTGGACCCCATGTCCGTGCTGGCGAGGTGCCAGTGATCTTTTGGTGAGTTGCTAGGGACCCATACAGGGTTGCTGGGGCCTGTACTCGCGCTCTAGAGGCACCAGGGAATGTTTGGCGAGCCGCTAGGACCACGCGCAGGGTCGCTGGGGCCCGTGCGCGCGCTGGGGTGGTACCAGGGACCATTTGGCGAGCTGCTTGGACACCGCGCAGTGTCGCTGGTGCCCGTGCCCGCACTTTAGAGGCGCCAGGCACCGTTTGGCGAGTCGCTGGGTTTCTGCGCGGGGTCGCTGGGGCCCGTGCGCATGCTCTGAGGCGACAAGGACCGTTTGACGAGCCGCTGGGACACCGCACGGGGTCGCTGGGGCCCATACGCGCGCTGGGGAGGCGCCAGGGACCTTATGGCGAGCCACTAGGACCCCGCACTGGGTCGCTGTGGTCCGTGAGCACGCTCTAGAGGCTCCAGGGAATGTTTGGCGAGCTGCTGGGACCCGTTCGAGGTCACTGCGGCCCGAGTCCGCACTGGGGAGGTGCCAGGGACCGTTTGGCGAACTCCTGGCCCCCACGTGGTGAGCCGCCAACATTTGCCGAGCTGCTCGGACCCCGTGTGGGGTGGCTGCGGCCCGTGCCCATGCTGGGGAGGTGCCAGGGACCGTTTGGCGAGCCGCTGGGGCCCGTACGCACTGTAGAGGCGCCAGGGACCATTTTGCGAGACACTGGGACCTAGCGCGGGGTTGCTGGGGCCCGTGCACGCGCTGTAGAGGCACCAGGGATGATTTTGCAAGCCACTGGGTTCCTGCGCGGGGTCGCTGGTGCCCGTGCGCATGCTGTGAGGCGATAGGGACCGTTTGACGAGCCACTGGGACCCCGCGCGAACTCGCTGGGACCCGTGCGTGCGATGAGGAGGTGCTAGGGACCTTTTGGCGAGTTGGTTGGACCCCGGTCGAAGTCGCTGGACCGCGTGTCCACGCTGGGGAGGTGCCAGGGACCGTTTTTGCGAGCCGCTGGGACCCCGCGCGAACTCGCTGGGGCCCGTGCGTGCGATGAGGAGGTGCTAGGGACCTTTTGGCGAGTTGGTTGGACCCCGGTCAAAGTCGCTGGGCCGCGTGTCCACGCTGGGGAGGTGCCAGGGACCGTTTGGCGAGCCGCTGGGAACCCGCGCGAAGTTGCCGGGGCCCGTGCGTGCGATGAGGATGTGCCAGGGACCATTTGGCGAGCTGCTTGGACCCTGCTCGAGGTCGCTGGGCCCCGTGCACGCGCTGTAGAGGCGCCAGGGACCGTTTGGTGAGCCGATGGTACCCTGTGAAGGGTCGCTGGGGCCCATGCGCTCTAGGGAGGTACCAGGGACGATTTGCCGAGCCGCTGTTACCCCGCGCGGGGTAGCTGGTGCCCGTGTGTGCCCTGGGGAGGTGCCAGGGACCATTTTGAGAGTCGCTGGGAACCCGCGACAAGTCGCTGGGGCCCGTGCGTGCGATGAGGAGGTGCCAGGGACCATTTGGCGAGCTGCTTGGACCCCGCTCGAGGTCGCTGCGTCCCGTGCCCTTGCTGGGGAGGTGCCAGGGACCATTTTGGTGAGCTGCTGGGACACTGGGGCCCATCAACGCACTGGGGAGGTGATAGGGACCATTTCGCGAGCTGCTGGGACCACGCACTGGGTCACTCAGGCCCGTGCGTTCGCTATAGAGGTGCCAGGGTCCATTTTTTGAGCCGCTGAGACCACGCGCAGGGTCGCTGGGGCCCGTACGTGCTCTGGGGAGTCGCCAGGGATCTTTTGGTGAGCCGCTAGGACCCCGCTCGAGGTCGCTGCGCCCCGTGCACACGCTGTAGAGGCGCCAGGGACCGTTTGGTGAGCCGATGGTACCCCGCGAAGGGTCGCTGGGGCTCGTGCCCACACTTTAGAGGCGACAGGGAACGTTTGGCAAGCCGCTCGGACCCCGCGTGGGGTCGCTGGGACCCGTGCGCATGCTGTGAGGCGACAGGGACTGTTTGGCAAGCCCCTTGCACCCCGCACGGGGTCACTGGGGCCCGTGAGCGCACTCTAGAGGCACCAGGGAACGTTTGGCGAGCCGCTGTGACCCAGCACAGGGTGGCTGCGGCCCATGCCCGTGCTGGGGAGGTGCTAGGGACCGTTTGGCGAGCTGCTGGGAACCCGTGCGTGTGATGAGGAGGTGATAGGGACCTTTTGACGAGCTGGTTGGACTCCACTCGATGTTGCTGGGCCCCGTGCCCACGCTGGAGAGGTTCTAGGGACCTTTTGGCGAGCTGCTGGGATGCCATGCGTGGTCGCTGGGCCCCGTACTCGCGCTGGGGAGGTGCCAGGGACCATTTGGCGAGCCGCTATGACCTCGCGTGCAGTCACTGGGGCCGTGCGGGCTGTAGAGGCGCCAGGGACCATTTTTCAAGCAACTGGGACCCCGTGCGGGGTCGCTGGGGCCAATGCACGCGCTGTAGAGGCGTCAGGAACCGTTTGGTGAGCCGCTGGTACGCCGTGAAGTGTCGCTTGGGCCCGTGCGCACGCTGGGGAGGTGCCAGGGACCGTTTGGCGATACGCTGGGAACCCGCGCAAAGTCGCTGGGGCCCATGCGTGCGATGAGGAGGTGCCAGGGACCATTTGGCGAGCTGCTTGGACCCCGCCCGAGGTCGCTGGGCCCCATGCACGAGCTGTAGAGGTGCCAGGGACCGTTTGGTGAGCCGATGGTACCCCGCGAAGGGTCGCTGGTGCCCGTGCGCGCGCTGGGGAGGTGCCAGGGACCATTTTGCGAGCCGCTGGGAACCCGCGCGAAGTCGCTGCGGCCCGTGCGTGCGATGAGGAGGTGCAAGGGACCATTTGGCGAGCTGCTTGGACCCCGCTCGAGGTCGCTGGGCCCCGTGCATGCGCTGTAGAGGCTCCAGGGACCGTTTGGTGAGCCGATGGTACCCTGCGAAGGGTCGCTGGTGCCCGTGTGAGCGCTGGGGAGGTGCCAGGGACCATTTTGCGAGCTGCTGGGAACCCGCGCGAAGTCGCTGCGGCCCGTGCGTGCGATGAGGAGGTGTCAGGGACCATTTGGTGATCTGCTTGGACCCCGCTCGAGGTCGCTGCACCCCGTGCCCGTGCTGGGGAGGTGCCAGGGACCATTAAGCGAATCGCTGGGACCCCGCGCAGGGACACTGGGGCCCATCAGCATGCTGGGGAGGCGATAGGGACCATTTCGCGAGCCGCTGGGACCACGCACTGGGTCACTCAGGCCCGTGCCCATGCTGGGGAGGTGCCAGGGACCATTTGGCCAGCCGCTGGGACCACGCGCGAAGTCGCTTGGGCCCGTGCATGTGATGAGGAGGTGCTAGGGATCATTTGGTGAGCTGGTTGGACCTCACTCGAGGTCGCTGGGGCCAGTGCGCGCGCTGGGGAGGTGCCAGGGACCATTTGGCTAGCCGCTATGACCTTGCGCGCAGTCGCTGGGGCCGAGCAGGCTGTAGAGGCGCCAGGGACCATTTTTCGGGCCACTGGTACCTTGGGGGGTCGCTATGTGGCGCCTCTAGAGGCGCCAGGGAACGTTTGGCGAGCCGCTGTGACCCAGCACGGGGTGGCTGCTGCCCGTGCCGGTGCTGGGGAGGTGCCAGGGACCATTTGGCGAGCCGCTGGGAACCCGTGCGAAGTCGCTGGAGCCCGTGCGTGCAATGAAGAAGTGCCAGGGACCATTTGGCGAGCTGCTTGGACCCCACTCGAGGTCGCTGGGCCCCGTGCCCGCGCTGGGGAGGTGCCAGGGACCTTTTCGCAAGCTGCTGGGATGCCGCGCTTGGTCGCTGGGCCCAGTACGCACGCTGGGGAGGTGCCAGGGACCATTTGGCGAGACGCTGGGACCCCACTCGAGGTCGCTGCGCCCTGTGCCCGTGGTGGGGAGGTGCTAGGGACCTTTTGGCGAGCTGCTGGGATCCCTCTCGAGGTCGCTTGTCCCTGTGCCTGCGCTGGGGAGGTGCCAGGGATTATTTGGCGAGCCACTGGGGCCCCATGCAGGGTCGCTGGGGCTGGTGAGCGCGCTGGGGAGGCGACAGGGACCATTTAGTGAGCCGCTGGGACACCGCGTGGGGTCACTGAGGCCAGTGCGCGCGCTGTAGAGGTGCCAAGGACCGTTTGTCAAGCCGGTGGGAACCCGCTTGAGGTCGCTGGGGCCCGTGCGCCTGCTGGTTAGATGCAAGGGATCGCTTGTCGAGCAGCTTAGACCCCGCACAGGGTCGCTGCGGCCCGTACGTGTGCTGTGGAGTCACCAGGGACCTTTTGGCGAGCCCTTAGAACCCCGCGCGAGGTCGCTGGGGTTTGTGCTCGCGCTCTAGAGGCACCAGGGAATGTCTGGCGAGCCGCTAGGACCCCGCGAGAGGTCGTTGGGGTCCGTGACGCGCTGGGGAGCTGCCAGGGACCATTTGGCGAGCCGCTGGTACCCCACTCAGGGTCGCTGGGGCCTGTGCGCTTGCTGTGAGGCGACAGGGACCATTTGGCGATTCGCTGGTACCCTGCACGGTGTCGCAGGCGCCCGTGACCTCACTTTAGAGGCGCCAGGGACCGTTTGCCGAGCCGCTGGGACCCGGGCGAAGTCGCTGGGGCCCGTGCACATGCTGGGGAGGTGCCAGGGACCGTTTGATGAACCGCTGGGACCCTGCGCGGGGTCGCTAGGGCAAGTGCGCGCGCTGTGGAGGCGCCAGGGACAGTTTGCCGAGCCACTGGGGACTATGGCTATGGCTTCTCCTTTTCTACACGCATTTCAAATGTCATTGTATAACAGATTATTTTGCTCAGCGTCTGAATTTGGCAGTCTATAGCATGCTCCTATTACTATGCCCTTTGAATTTGTGTCCATTATTCTGAAACATATTGATTCTGCATTGTTTTCTTTGTCCTGATTTAACACCTGGGCTTCAAGACTATTTCTTACGTATGGCTACACCTCCGCCTCATCTGTCCTGCCTGTCTTTCCTATACAGTGTGTACCCACTAATATTAAATTCGTCTCCATCACTCTCAGACAACCAAGTTTCTGTAATGGAAAATTACCTATATTGTAACAATATTCTGGGAGACAGTCAGCATGGTTTTAGGAAAGGGAGATTGTGTCTAACTAACCTGCTTGACTTTTTTGAGGATGCAACATTGAAAATAGATAACTGCAAAGCATACGACATGGTTTATTTAGATTTCCAGAAAGCTTTTGAAAAAGTCCTGCATAAAAGATTAATTCTCAAACTGAACGCAGTAGGGATTCAAGGAAATGCATGCACATGGATTAGGGAGTGGTTAACAGGTAGCAAATAGAAAGTACTGATCAGAGGAGAAACCTCAAAATGGAGCGAGGTAACCAGTTGTGTACCACAGGGATCAGTATTAGGTCCTCTGCTATTCCTAATCTACATTAATGATTTAGATTCTAGTATAGGAGGCTGTGTGGTCCAGTGGTTAAAG
>CM072681.1:5905689-5944319 GCA_036884735.1 Huso huso | reverse complement strand
TTCAGCCAATTATTACTTCGTTCCGGTTAAGTATTCCAGCTCCTGCGGACTGGCGACTCCCAGGTGTGGTTCAGTTCAACTGTCCCTCGATCCAGCACAGACTAGCGGGCTTATCGCCTGGGGTTCAACTTCATAAATGTTCCTGGCACATCCCAGCGCGCCGTGCGGGGGTCAGCGTCTCGCCAAATGGTCCCTAGCGCACCTCCCCACACGCTACGGGCCCCAGCGACTTAAGTGTGGGGTTCCAGTAAGCTCATAAACTGTCCTAGCACTTCCCCAAAACACATGTATTGTGACCCAGCGACCCAGGACCACAGTGGCTCATAAAGGTCCCTGGCACCACCCCAGAACACGCCACGGGCTGGCGACTTAGTAAGTTCAGTGGCCTGCCAAACGGTCCCTGGCACCTCCCCAGCGATCGCCACGAGCCCGCGCGACCTCGGCAGGGTCCCAAGAGGCTTCCAAATAGTCCCTGAAACATCCCCACAAACACAGGGACCCAAGCGACATCTCGGGGTCCCAACTGCTCTCAAATGGTCCCTGACACCTCCCCAGCGCACTCACGGGACCCAGCGACCCCGCGCGGGGTTCCAGCGGCTCGCCAAATGGTCCCTGGCACATCCCCAGCCAAGCGCGATGCGCCCAGCTCACCCCGCGACTTCGTCCCAAGCGGCTCGCCAAATGCTCCCTGGCACATCCCCAGCACGCACATGGGCTCCAGCGACTTCGTGTGGGGTTCCAGCAGCTCGCCAACTGTCCCTGGCACTTCCCCAAGCCAAGCCTTTGGGGCCCAGCGACTTAAGCACAGTCCCAGCAGCTCGCCAAATGGTCCCAGGCACCTCCCCTGCGCACGCACGGGGCCCAACGACCCAGCGCGGGGTGGCAGCGGCTAACCAAATGATCCCTGGCACAACCCCAGCACGGACACGGGCCCCAGAGAACCCGCGCGGGGCAAGAGCGGCTCGCGAAATGGTCCCTGACACCTCCCCAGCGCGCGCATGGGGCCCAGCGACCCCGCGTGGGGTCCGATCGGCTCGCCAAATGGTCCCTGGCACCTCACCAGCACGTGCATGGGCCCCAGCGACCTCGAGCGGTGTCCCAACGGCTCATCAAATGATCCCTGGCTCCTACCCAGCGCACGCACAGAGCCTAGCAACCACGCGCGGGGTCCCAGCGGCTTGCCAAATGGTCTCTGGCACCTCCCCAGCAGAAAAACGGGCCGCAGACACACGGGCCCAAGCGGCTCGCCAAATGGTCCCTGGCACATCCCAGCACACCACAGGGCCCAGCAACCACGCGCTGGGGTCCCAGGCCCTGGCACATCCCAGCGCGCACACAGACCCCAGCGACGAGCGTGGGTCCTAGCAACTTGCAAATGGTTCCTGACACCTCCCCAGCGACACGGGGCCCAGAGACCCTCGCGGGGTCCAAGCGGATCCCCAAATGGTCCCTGGCACATCCCCAGCCCAACTGCGCACTGGGCCCAACAACCAGCGCAGGGGTCCCAGCGACACACCAAATGGTCCTGGTACCTCCCCAGTGCGCATACAACCCCAGCGACATCGTGCGTTGTCCAAGCGGCTTACCAAACTGTCCCTGGCACCTCACCAGCACACGGGGCCCCAGAGACCCGTCCGGGTCCAAGTTACTCACCAAATGGTCCCTGTCACATCCCCAGCGCGTGCACGGGCCCAGCGACCCGCGTGGGGGTCCTAGCAACTCGCCCAAAAGGTCCCTAGCACATCCCTAGCGCACAAACGGGGCCCCAGAGACCCCACCCCGGGTCAGCGGCTTGCCAAATAATCCTGGCACCTCCCAGCACTTTTACGGGCCCCAGAGACCCCAGCGGGGATCCAAGCACATCCCGCCAAATGGTCCCAAATGCACATCCATGGTCCCTAGCACATCCCAATGCCCCGGCGACTTTGACTTCGCAGGGGTTCCACTGGCCCATAAATGGTCCCTGACACATCCCCAGCGCCCATAACCCAAGCCCCAGCGCATGGGGTTCCAAGAACCATCCCAAATGGTCCCTGGCCCTCCACATCACGCCTTACAGGGTCCAGCGACCCTGCGTGGGGTCCCATCGGCTCATGAAATGGTCCCTGGAACCTCACCAGCACGCACACGGGCCCCAGAGACCAATGGGGTCCCAGCAGCTCAAAAATTATCCCTGGCACCTCCCCAGCGCGGGCACGGGCCTGGCGACTTCACGGGGTCCCAGCAGCTTGCAAATGGTCCTTGGCACATCCCCAGCACGCGCACGGACCCCAGCAACCAGGCGTGGAGTCCCAGCGGCTCGCCAAATGGTCCCTGGCACCTCACCAGCGATCGCACGACCACAGCGACACCGCGTGGAATCCCAGTGGCTCACCAAATGTCCCTGAACCTCCCCAAAAGCGACCACGGCACCAACGACGCCATCGCGGGTCCCAGCGGCTCACACCAAATGGTTCCTGACACATCCCAGCACGCGGACCCCCAGAGACATCGCGGGGTCCCTTGATGACTTGCCAAATGGTCCCTGGCACCTCCCAGCAGACACACCGGCCCCAGAGACCAGCGGGGTCCCAGCGGCTTGCCAAATGGTCCATGGCACATCCACACGCCCACGGGCCCAAGCGCAACTTTATGTGGGGTCCCAGTGTCTCGCAAATGGTCCCTGACACATCCCCAGCGATCGGACGAGCAACAGGGACGCTCAGGGTCCCAGAGGATCGCCAAATGGTCCCTGGAACATCCCCAGCATGCACCACGGGCCCCAGCGACACTGTCGTGGTCTCAACTGCTCACAAAATGGTCCCTGGATCCTCCCAGCAGACTGGGCGCGACCAGCGCGGGGTCCCAGCGGCTCGCAAATGGTCCCTGGCACCTCCCCAACGTATGGAAGCATGGGGCCCAGCGGGGTCCAGCGTCTCGCCAGATGGTCCCTTGCACTCAACAATGGTCCTAGCCCCAGCACCTCCCCAGTGGGTTCCAACGGCCAGCAAATGGTCCCTTGGTCCTCTCCAGCACGCGCACTGGGACCAGCGACACAGCGCGGGGTGCCAGCGGCTCGCCAAATGGACCCTGGCACATCCCCAGCACGCGCACGGGCCCCAGCAACTTCGCGTGGGGTCCCAGTGGCTCGCCAAGTGGTCCCTGGCACCTCCCCAGCGCCCAAGCGGTGCCCAGGGACCTGGCGATGGGTGCCAGTGGCTCGCCAAATGATCCCTAGCACCTCCCCAGCACGCACACTGGCTCCAGCGACTTTGCAGGGGTTCCAGCAGTCTGCAAAATGGTCCCTGACATCTCCCCAGCGATCGCACGACACCCAACGACCTCGCGCATGGTCCCAGAGGCTCACAAAATGGTCCCTAGCACATCCCCAGCACGCGCACGGGCCCCAGCAACTTTGCGTGGGGTTCCGGCAGCTTACCAAACGGTCTCTGACACATCCCCAGCGATCGCACGAGCCCCAACGACCTTGCGCAGGGTCCCAGAGGCTTGCCTAATGGTCCTTGGTCCCTCCCCAGTGCAGGCACTGGGCCCCAGCGACATCGCGCAGAGTCCCAATGATCGTTTCGCGAGCCGCTTTGACCCCGCGCGATGTCGCTGGGGCTCAGTGCCCTGGCACATCCCCAGCACGCACACGGGTCCCAACTACTCACAAATGGTCCCTGGCACATCCCCAACGCACGCAGGGTCTCCAGTGACTTCGCTGGGTCCCAAAACGTGCCATATATGGTCTGAAACCTCCCAGTATGGTCCTAGGGACCCTCCCCCAGTCCCAGTGGCTCGCCAAGTGGTCCTGGGACCCAGCGGCACACGGTGCCCAGGGACCCAGCAGCCAGCGGCTCGCCAAATGGTCCCTGGCACCTCCCAGCACGCACACGGGCACCAGCGACCGCGTGGGTTCCAGCGCCCAAACGGTCCCTGGCACCTCCCCCAGCGCAGGCACGATTGCCCAGGGACTTCAGCGCGGGGTCCCAGCAGCTCGCCAAATGGTCCCTGGAACCTCCCAGCGTCGCGCCCACTGGGACCTCGGCGGTCCAAGAGGCTGCCAAATGGTCCCTGGTCCCTCCCAGCGGCACTGGGCCCCAAAATGGTCCCAACGGCGCAAATCCCTGGCACATCCCAAGCAAGCGCGCAAACCCCAGCGACCAGCTCAACAAATGGTCCCTGACACCTCCCCCCGATCGTGGGGCCCCCAGCACCCAGCCCAAATGGTCCCTGGCACCTCCCCATCAAGCGCACTGGGACGGCGACTCCCAAGCGGCTCATAAATGTCCCTTGAACCTTCCCAGCCCAATGGTCCCAGGTCCCGTGGGGTCCCAGCAGCTCGCCAAATGGTCCTGTCACATCCCCAGAGCGACATCGCGCCCCAGAGGCTCGAAATGGTCCCTGGTCCCACCCCAAGCAGCACTGAGCCCCAGCGACATCGCAAATGTCCCTGGAACCTCCCCAGCGCGAATGGGGCCCTGCGACCTCGCCACGGTGTCCCAGAGGCTCGCCAAATGGTCCCTGGCACATCCCCAGCAATCGTAGAGCCCAAGCGACCTCGCGCAGTGTCCCAGCAGCTCGCCAAATGAACCCTGGCACATCCCCAGCACGGACACGGGCCCCAGCGACATCGCGTGGGGTTCCAGCGGCCCGCGAAATGATCCCTGACACCTCCCCAGCGATCGCACGACCCCCAACGACCTCGCGCTAGGTCCCAGAGTCTCGCCAAATGGTCCCTGGTCCCTACCCAGCGCAAGCACTGGGCTCCAGCGACATCGTGCTGGGTCCCAACGGCTCCAAATGGTCCCTGGCACATCCCAGCAATCGCGTAGAGCCCAAAGCGACCTCGCGCGGTGTCCCAGCAGCTGGCCAAATGGTCCTGGCACCTCCCCAACACGGACACGGGCCCCAGCGACATCGCGTGGGGTTCCAGCGGTCCGCGAAATGATCCCTGACACCTCCCCAGCGATCGCCCACGACCCCCCAGCGACCTCGCTGGGTCCCAGAGTCTCGCTAAATGGTCCCTGGCATCCCAAGCGCGTACGCCACGGGCCCCAGTGACTTAGCGCTGGGTCAAAGCGGCTTGCCAAGCGGTCCCTGACACCTCCCCAGCGATCGCCCAGAACCCAAGCGACCTCACGCGGTGTCCCAGTGGCTTCGCCAAATGGTCCCTGGCACCTCCCAAGCGCCGCCGCCACGGGGCCCAGCGACCCAGCGCGGGTCCCAGCATTTCGCCAATGATCCCTGGCACATCCCCAGCATGCGCACGGACCCCAGCAACTTCGCGTGGGGTCCCAGTGGCTCGCGAAGTGGTCCCTGGTACCTCCCCACCTCGCGCACTTGGCCCAGGAACCCAGCACGGGGTACCAGCGGCTCGCCAAATGATCCCTGGCACATCCCCAACGCACGCAGGGGCTCCAGCGACTTCGCGCTGGGTCAAAGCGGCTTGCCAAATAGTCCCTGACACCTCCCCAGTGCACGCACAGGGCCCAGCGACCCCGCACGGGGTGCCAGCGACTCGCCAAAAGATCCCTGGCACATCCCCAGCACGCACACGGGTCCCAAATGCTCGCAAATGGTCCCTGGCACATCCCCAATGCACATAGAGGCTCCAGCGACTTCGCATGGGGTTCCAGCTTCCCGCCAAACAGTCCATGGTACCTCCCCAGCACACGCACGGGCCCCAGCGACATCGCATGGGGTTCCAGCGGCCGGCCAAACGGTCCATGGTACCTCCCCAACGCACGCACGGGCACCAGCGACATCGCATGGGGTCAAAGCTGCTCGCGAAATGGTCCCTGGAACCTCCCCAGCACGCGCACGGGCACCAGCGACTTCGAATGGGGTTCCAGCGTCAAGCCAAACAGTCCCTTGCACAACCCCGGCACGCACACGGGCCCCAGCGACTTCGCGCGGGATCCCAGAGGCTCGCCAAATGGTCCCTGGCACATCCCCAGCACACGCACGGGCCCCAGTGACTTCGCGCTGGGTCAAAGCGGCTTGCCAAACGGTTCCTGACACCTCCCCAGCGATCGCAGAGCCCGAGCTACCTCGTGCAGTGTCCCAGTGGCTCGCCAAATGGTTCCTGACACCTCCCCAGCGCATGCACGGTGCTCAACGACCCGCCCAGGGTGCCAGCGGCTCGCCAAATGATCCCTGGCACATCCCCAGCACGCGCACAGGCCCCAGCGACTTCGCGTGGGGGTCCAGCGGCAAGCGAAATGGTCCCTGACACCTCCCCAGCGATCGCACAACCCCCAACGACCTCGCGCAGGGTCCCAGAGGCTCGCCAAATGGTCCCTGGCACATCCACAGCAAGCGCACGGGCCTCAGCAACTTCGTGTGGGGTCCCAGTGGCTCGCCAAGTGGTCCCTGGTACCTCCCCAGCGCGCGCACTGGGAACAGGGACGCAGCGTGGGGTGCCAGCGGTTCACGAAATGATCCCTGGCACATCCCCAGGACGCACACGGTACCCAGCGACTTCGCGTGGTGTACCACCGGCTTGCCAAACTGTAAATGACACCTCCCCAGCAATCGCAGAGCCCAAGCGACCTCGCGCAGTGTACCAGCGGCTCGCCAAATGGTCCCTGGCACCTCCCCAGCACGCGCATGGGGCCCAGCGACGCCCGTCGGGTCACAGCAGCTCGCAAAATGGTCCCTGGCACCTCCCCAGCAGGTTGCCAGCGGCTCGCAAAATGATCCTTGGCACATCCCCAGCATGCACCCGGGTCCCAGAGATATCACGCAGGTTCCCATCGGCTCGCCAAATGGTCCATGGCACCTCCCCAACCCGCGCACGGACCCCAGCGACATCGCATGGGGTTCCAGCAGCCCGCCAAACGGTCCATGGCACATCCCCAGCGCACGCATGGGCACGGCAATTTAGCGTGGGGTGAAGCGGCTCCATGAAATGATCCCTGCACCTCCCAGCACCGCGCGCTGGGACCCAGCGACCCAGCGAGCGGGGGCGTCTCACCAGATGGTCCCTGTCCCTCAACAGCACGCACACTAGCCCCAGCGACATCGTGTGGGGTCCGAGCGTCTCACTAGATGGTTCCTGGCACCTCAACAGCACGCAAACGGGCCCCAGGGACATCGCGTGGGGTCCCAACTGCTCGCAAATCGTCCCTGGCACATCCCCAGCGCACGTCGTGCGGTGTCAAAGTGGCTTGCCAAATGGTCCCTCGCACCTCCCCTGCGCGCGCATGGGCCCCAAAGACACCCGTGTGGGAGTCAATGGCTTTCGTAAATGTTCCCTAGCACCTCCCAGCCCCGCATGGGCCCCCAAACACCCGTCGGGTCAGAGCAGCTTGCCAAATGGACCCTGGCACCTCCCCAGCACGCACACGGTACCCAGCGACTTCGCGTGGTGTACCACCGGCTTGCCAAACTGTAAATGACACCTCCCCAGCAATCGCCGAGCCCAAGCGACCTCGCGCAGTGTCCCAGCGGCTCGCCAAATGGTCCCTGGCACCTCCCCAGCACGCGCTGGGGGTCCAGCGGCCCGCCCCGGGTCACAGCAACTCGCAAAATGGTCCCTGGCACCTCCCCAGCAGGTTGCCAGCGGCTCGCCAAATGATCCTTGGCACATCCCCAGCACGCACCCGGGTCCCAGAGACCTCACGCAGGTTCCCAGAGGCTCGCCAAATGGTCCATGGCACCTCCCCACCCAGCATACGGGCTGGCGACTTTGCATGGGGTCAAAACGGCTCGCGAAATGGTCCCTGGCACCTCCCCAGCCCGTGCAGGGGCCCCAAAGACACCGCGCGGGGTCAGAGCGGCTTGCCAAATGGTCCCTGGCACCTCCCCAGCACGCACACGGTACCCAGCGACTTCGCGTGGTGTTCCACCGGCTTGCCAAACTGTCCATGACACCTCCCCAGCGATCGCAGAGCCCAAGCAACCACGCGCAGTGTCCCAGCGGCTCGCCAAATGGTCCCTGGCACCTCCCCAGCATGAGCACAGGCCCCAGCGACTTCGCGTGGGGTTCCAGCGGCCCGCCAAACGGTCCCTGACACCTCCCCAGCAATCGCACAATCCGCAGTGACCGTGCGCAGGGTCCCAGAGGCTCGCCAAATGTTCCCTGGAACATCCCCAGCGCACTTCGTGCAGGGTCAAAGCGTCTCGCCAAATGGTCTCTGGCACCTCCCCAGCAGAAACAGGGGCCGCAAACACACGGGCCCAAGCGGCTCGCCAAATGTTCCCTGGCACATCCCCAGCACGCTCACAGGGCCCAGCAACCACGCGCGGGGTCCCAGCAGCTCGCAAATGGCCCTGGCACATCCCCAGCGTGCACACAGACCCCAGCGACGAGGCGTGGAGTCCCAGCAACTTGCAAATGGTTCCTGACACATCCCCAGCGCACGCACGGGCCCCAGTGACCCGCCGGGCCCCCCTCGGCTCCCAAATGATCCCTGGCACATCCCCAGCACGCACACGGGTCCCAACGGCTCACCAAATGGTCCCTGGCACCTCCCAACATGCAGGGTCTCCAGTGACTTCGCAGCTGGGGGTCTGGCGTCTCACCAGATGGTCCTGACACCTCAACAGTCATAAGCGGGACCCAGCGACATCGATGGGGTCCCAGTGGCTCGCCAAATGGTCCCTGGCACCTCCCCAGCGCCGACGGTGCCCAGGGACCCAGCCGGGTGCCAAATGCTCGCCAAATGGTCCCTGGCACCTCCCAGCACGCCCCGGGCAAAGACACCAAAGTTCAAGCGGCCGCCAGTGTTCCCTGGCACCTCCCCAGCGCATGGGCCCCAAGGGACACCAGCGCTGGTCAAAGCAGCTTACCAAATGGTCCCTGGCACCTCCCAGCGCCTCGGTACCCAAGCGACTTCAGCGTGGGGTCAAAGCAACTTTGCCAAATGGTCCCTGCACCTCCCAGCAATCGCCGAGCCCAGCGACCTCGGCGTGGTCCCCAGCGGCTCCCAAATGGTCCCTGGCACCCATCCCCAGCGCGCAAGGCCCAAGCGACTTCGCGCGGGGTCAAAAGCAGCTCAACAAATGGTCCCTGGCACCTCCCAGCGATCGCATGGTCCCAGCGACATCCGCAGTGGTCCCAGCGGCTGGGCAAATGGTCCCATGGCACCTCCCCAAATGCATGGGACGGCGACTCAGCGCATGGGGCCCAGCAACCTCGTGTGGGGTCCCAGCAGCTCGCCAAATGGTCCCTGTCACCACCCCATCAAGCGCAGAGCCCAAGCGACTCGCACACCTCCCAGCGACGCCAAATGGTCCCTGGCAGCTCCCCAGCGCACGCACGGGGCCCAGCGACCCGGCGCAGGGTCAAAGCGTCTCGCCAAATGATTCCTGGCACATCCCCAGCATGAACACGGGCCCCAGCGACTTCGCGTGAGGTTCCAGCGGCCAGCAAAATGTTCCCTGACACATCCCCAGCGATCGCACGACCCCCAAAGACCTCGAGCAGGGTCCCAGAGGCTCGCAAAATGTTCCCTTGTCCCACCCCAGCGCAAGCACTGAGCCCCAGCGACATCACGGGGGTCCGGCAGCCAAATGGTCCCTGGAACCTCCCAAGCGCGCCAATACAGGGCCCAGCGAACCCGCGGGGTCCCAGCCCAGCTGCGGGTCCCCAGCTTCTCCAAATGGTCCCTGGCACCTCCCAGCAGCCGCCCCGCATGGTGCCAGGACCCCAGCGGTCCCTGCTGGGTCCCAGCGACTCCAAATGATCCCTGGCACATCCCAGCATCGCGCCCTCGCGGACCCCAACAACTTCCGTGGGTCCCAGTGGCTGGGGTTCCAAAGTGGTCCCTGGTGCCTCCCCAGCCCCGCGCGCCACTTGGCCCCAGGAACCCAGCAGCGGGGTCCCAGCCCGGCTCGCCAAATGATCCCTGGCACATCCCCAGCATGACACGGGCCCCAGCAACTTCGCATGGGGTCCCAGTGACCCTCATCGAGCGGTCCCTGGCACCTCCCACCGCGGGCATGGGCCTCAGGGACCCAGCACGGGGTCCCAGCGGCTCGCCAAATGGTCCCTGGAACCTCCTCAGCGATCGAGGGCTCCAGCGACCTCGGCGCCCAGGGGTCCAAGCAGCTTGCCAAATGGTCCCTGACACCTCCCAGTGCAAGCACTGGGCTAGCGACATGACCCCATGGTCCGGGGTGCCAGCGATGGTCCTAAAACATCCCAGGCACATCCCAAGGCCCAGCGACTTCGCGCGGGTCCCAACAACTCAACAAATGGTCCCCTGGCACCTCCCAATGCACATAGGGGCTCCAGCGACTTCGCGACCCAGCTTCTGGGCAAATGGTCCTATGGTCCCCTCCCACTGGGACGCGACTCAGCGCATGGGCCCCAGCAACCTCGTGTGGGGTTCCCCAGCTGCCGCCAAATGGTCCCTGGTACCACCCAACAAGCGCCGGGCACCAGCGACCTCGCACAGTGTCAGCGGCTCGCCAAATGGTCCCTGGCACCTCCCCAGCACGCCGGCACCAGCCCAGCGCGTGGGGTTCCAGCGTCTTGCCAAACATTCCCTGGCACCACCCAGCGAAGCCGGGCTAGCGACCTCGCGTGGGGTCCCAGCGGCTGCAAAATGGTCCCTGGCACATCCCCAGCATGCGCCCGGACCCCAGCGACCTCGCGCGGGGTCCCAGTGGCTCGCCAAATGGTTCCTGGTCCCTCCCCAGCGAAGCACTGATCCCAGCTACCCAGCACAGGGTCCCAGCGGCTCGCCAAATGGTTCCTGACACCTCCCAGCACAGCGCATGGGGCTCAACGACCCGCCCAGGGTGCCAGCGGCTCGCCAAATGATCCCTGGCACATCCCCAGCACGCGCACGGACCCCAGCAACTTCCGCGGGGGTCCCAGTGGCTCAAAATGGTCCTAGTCCTCCCCACCGCATGCTTGCACCAGCGACTTCGCTGGGGTCCAGCGGCCTGACAAATGGTCCCTGGCACCTCCCAGCAATCGCACGAGCCCCAACAAACTCGCGCAGGGTCCCAGAGGCTCACCAAATGGTCCCTGGTCCATCCCAGTGGGACCACTAGGCCCCAGCGACATCGCGTGGGGTTCCAACAGCTCACAAATGGTCCCTTTCACCTCCCCAGCGATCGCCGCCCCAGCGACCTCGCACTGGGTCCCAGCGTCTTGCTAAATGGTCCCTGGCACCTCCACAGCGCATGCACGGACCCAGCGACCCGATGCTGGGTCCCAGCGGCTCGCCAAATGGTCCCTGCCACCTCCCCAGCGCGCGCATGAACCAGCGACCTCCGCTCTAGGTCCGAGTGGCTCGCCAAATGGTCCCTGGCTCCTCACCAGCACGCACCGCGGGTCCCAGCGACCCAGCGCGGGTTCCAGCGGCTCGTCAAACTATCCCTGGCACTTCCCCAGTCCGCATGCGGGCCCCACCCCTTCAGTGGGGTCCCAAGTGGCTCACCAACTGTTCCCTGGCACCACCCCAGCGATCGCACAAGCCCCAGTGACCTTGCGAAGGGTACCAGATGCTCGCCAAATGGTCCCTGGCACATCCCCAGCACGCACACGGGCCCCAGCGACTTCACGTGGGGTCTCAGCGTCAACAAACGGTCCCTGGCACCTCCCCAGCACGCATGGCCCCAGCGCCATGCTGCGGGGTCCAGTGGCCCCACCAAATGGTCCCTGGCACTTCCCAGTCCACGCATACGGCGCCATCGACCCGCGCGGGGTCAAAGCGGCTCACCAACTGTTCCCTGGCACCTCCCCAGCGATCGCACAAGCCCCAGTGACCTTGCGAAGGGTACCAGATGCTCGCCAAATGGTCCCTGGCACATCCCCAGCACGCACACGGGCCCCAGCGACTTCGCGCGAGGTCTCAGCGCTCGGCAAATAGTCCCTGGCACCTCCCAGCACGCGCATGGGGCCCAGCTCACTAAGCGTCCTAGGTTCAGTGGCCCACCAAACTGTCCCTGACACCTCCCAGCGATCCCAGCACCAGCGAACCGCGCGGGTCCCAGAGGCTGTTCAAATGGTCCCTGGCACATCCCCAGCACACACGGGGGACAGAGACCACGCATGGGGGTCCAGCTTCACCAAATGGTCCCTGGCACCTCCCAGCACGCGCATGGGCCCCAGCGACCCCGGTGCGGTTCCAGTGGCCCACCAAACTGTCCCCTGACACCTCCCAGCGATCGCCACGAACACCAGCGAACTCGCGCCCGGGGTCCCAGCGTCTCGTCAAATGGTCCCTGGAACATCCCCAGCACACACCACGGGCAACAGAGACCACGCCAGCGAGCCAGAGCGGTTCTCGCCAAATGGTCCCTGGCACCTCCCCAGCACGCGCATGGGCCCCAGCGACCCGTCGGGTTCAGTGGCCCACCAAACTGTTCCTGACACCTCCCAGCGATCGCAGATCGAACCCCAGCGAACTCGCGCGGGGTCCCAGAGGCTCGCCAAATGGTCCCTGAACCTCCCAGCACACACAGGGGCCTCAGCAACATCGTGCACGGTCCCAACTGCTCGCCAAATGATCCCTGGCACATCCCCAGCATGCAAGCGCGGGGCCCCAGCAACTTCACGTGGGTCCCAGTGATCGCCAAATGATCCCTGGCACATCCCAAGCCTGGACACGGGCCCCAACCTCGTGGGGGGTCCCAGTGGCCTGACAAATGATCCCTGGCACATCCCAGTCGCACGGCCCCAGAGACCATCGCCGGGGTCAAACTCCGCCAAATGGTCCCTGGCACCCTCACCAGCAAAGCACTAGACCCAGCGACATCGCGCGGGGTTCCAGCAGCCGCCAAATGGTCCCTTTCACCTCCCCAGCGATCGCATACGAGCCCCAACGACCAAGCGCAGGGTCCCAGAGGCACGCCAAATGGTCCCTGGCACATCCCAGTGCGCGCATGGGCCCAGCGACCCCGCGGGGTCCCAGCGGCTCGCCAAATGGTCCCTGCCACCTCCCCAGCAGCGCCGCATGGGGCCCAGCGACTCGCTCTGTGTCCCAGTGGCTTACCAAATGGTCCCTGGCTCTCACCAGCACGCGCACGGGTCCCAGCGACCGTGTGGCGGTTCCATAAAGCTCGCCAAACTATCCCTGGCACTTCCCCCCAGTCCACGCCGCGCCCATCGACCCAGCGAGGTCAAAGCGACTCACCAACTGTTCCCTGGCACCCTCCCAGCGATCGCACAAGCCCCAGTGACCTTGGTCGAAGGGTACCAGATGCTCGCCAAATGGTCCCTGGCACATCCCCAGCACGCACACGGGCCCCAGCGACTTCGCGCGAGGTCTCAGCGGCTCGGCAAATCGTCCCTGGCACCTCCCCAGCACGCGCATGGGCCCCAGCGACCGGTCGGGTTCCAGTGGCTCGATCAACTATCCCTGGCACTTCCCCAGTCCGCCGCGGGGACCATCGACCCAGCGGCGGGTCAAGCGGCTCACCAACTGTTCCCTGGCACCTCCCAGCGACGCGCGCCCCAGTGACCTTCAGAGGGTACCAAATGAAATGGTCCCTGGAACATCCCCAGCACACACACATCGGCAACAGAGACCCGCGCGAGGTCTCAGCGGCTTCACAAATGGTCCCTGGCACCTCCCCAGCACGCGCATGGGCCCCAGCGACTTCGGTGCGGTTCCAGTGGCCCACCAAACTGTCCCTGACACCTCCCCAGCGATCGCACGAACACCAGCGAACTCGCGCAGGGTCCCAGAGGCTCGTCAAATGGTCCCTGGAACATCCCCAGCACACACACGGGCAACAGAGACCACGCGCGGAGCAAGAGCGGTTCACGAAATGGTCCCTGGCACCTCCCCAGCACGCGCATGGGCCCCAGTGACTTCGGTGCGGTTCCAGTGGCCCACCAAACTGTCCCTGACACCTCCCCAGCGATCGCACGAACCCCAGCGAACTCGCGCAGGGTCCCAGAGGCTCGTCAAATGGTCCCTGGAACATCCCCAGCACACACAGGGGCCTCAGCAACATCGTGCACGGTCCCAACTGCTCGCCAAATGCTCCCTGGCACTTCCCCAGCGCGCACATGGGGCCCAGCGACCCCGCGCGGGGTCCGAACGGATCGCCAAATGATCCCTGGCACATCCCAAGCCTGGACACGGGCCCCAAGGGCCTCACACAGAGTCCCAGTGGCTCGCCAAGTGATCCCTGGCACATCCCCAGCACGCACACGGGCCCCAGAGACCACGCGCGGGGCAAGAGCGGTTCACGAAATGGTCCCTGGCACCTCACCAGCACGCGCACGGGACCCAGCTACTTCGCATGGGGTTCCAGCTGCCCGCCAAATGGTCTCTGACACCTCCCCAGCGATCGCACGAGCCCCAACGACCTCGCACAGGGTCCCAGAGGCACGCCAAATGGTCCCTGGTACATCCCCAGTGCGCGCATGGGGCCCAGCGACCCAGCGCGGGGTCCGAGCGGCTCGCCAAATGGTCCGTGTCAACTCACCAGGACGCACACGGGCCCCAGCGACATCGCGCGTGGTCCCAACGACCCGCAAATGGTCCCTGGCACATCCCCAGCGCACGCACGTACCCCAGCGACTTCGTGCGGGTCAAAGCGGCTTGCCAAACTGTCCCTGTCACCTCCCCAGCGATCGCACGAGCCCCAGCAACCCCGCGCAGGGTCCCAGCGGCTCGCCAAATGTTCCCTGGCACCTCAGCAGCACGCACACTGGCCCCAGCGACTTCGTGTGGGTCCGGAGCGTCTCACCAGATGGTCCCTGGCACCTCAACAGCACGCACACGGGCCCGAGCGACTTCGTGTGGTGAACCAGCGGCTTGCCAAATGGTCCTTGGCCCATGTCCAGCGCACGCACTGGGACCAGCGACCCAGCGTGGGGTGCCAGCGACTCGCAAAATGATCCCTGGCACCTCCCAAGCGCGCGCACGAGCCCCAGCGACATCGCGCGGGGTCCCAACTGCTCGCAAATGGTCCCTGGCACATCCCCAGCGCACTTCTTGCGGGGTCAAAGCGGCTTACCAAATGGTCCCTGGCACCTCCCCTGCACGCGCATGAGCCCCAAAGACCCCACACGGGGTCCGAGCGGCTCGCAAAATGGTCCCTGGCACCTCCCCAGCGCGCACACGGTACCCAGCGACTTCGCGTGGGGTTCCACCGGCTTGCCAAACGGTCCCTGACACCTCCCCAGCGATCGCAGAGCCCAAGCGACCTCGCGCAGTGTCCAAGCGACCTCGCGCAGTGTCCCAGCGGCTCACCAGACGGTCCCTGACACCTCCCAAGCATGTGCACGGGCCCCAGCGACTTCGCGTGGGGTTCCAGCGGCCTGACAAACGGTCCCTGACACCTCCCCAGCGATCGCACGAGTCGCAGCAACCGGGCCGCAGGGTCCCAGAGGCTCGCCAAATGGTCCCTGGAACATCCCCAGCACACACACGGGCCCCAGTGACAACGCGCGGGGTCCCAACTGCTCGCAAATGGTCCCTGGCACATCCCCAGCGACTTCGTGTGGGGTACCAGTGGCTCGCCAAACTGTCCCTGGCACTTCCCCAGCGCGCACATGGCGCCCAGCGACCCTGCGCGGGGACCGAGCGGCTCGCAAAATGGTCGCTGGCACCTCCCCAACACGCGCACTGGCCCCAGCGACTTCGGTGCGGTTCCAGTGGCCCGCCAAACTGTCCCTGACACCTCCCCAGCGATCGCACGAACCCCAGCAAACTAACGCAGGATCCCAGAGCCTCGTCAAATGGTCCCTGGAACATCCCCAGTCTTGCGCGCTGGGGCCCCAGCGACCAGCGGGGTCCGAGCGGCTCGCCAAATGGTCCGTGTCAACTCACCAGGACGCACACGGACCCCAGCGACGTCGTGTGCGGTTCCAGCGGCTTGCCAAACTGTCCCTGGCACCTCACCAGCACGCGCACGGGCCCCAGCGACATCGCATAGTGTTCCGGCGGCTCGCAAATGGTCCCTGGCACCTCCACAGCACACACGGGCCCCAGAGAACCCGTGCTAGGTCCAAGCGGCTCACCAAATGGTCCCTGGCACATCCCCAGCACGTGCACGGGCCCCAGCGACTTCGCGCGTGGTCCTAGTGGCTTCCCAAATGGTCCCTGGCACCTCCCTAGCACACACACGGGCCCCAGAGACCCCGCGCGGGATCCAAGCGGCTCGCCAAACGATCCCTGACACCTCCCCAGCGATCGCACGGGCCACAGCGACTTCGCGCGGGGTCAAAGCGGCTTGCCAAATTGTCCCTGGCACCTCCCCAGCATGACCACGGAGCCCAGCGACTTCGTGCGGGTCAAAGCGTCTCGCGAAATGGTCCCTGGAACCTTCCCAGCGCGCGAATGGGGCCAAGCGACCCCGCGCAGGGTCCGAGCATCTCGCCAGATGGTCCCTGGCACCTCAACAGCACGCACACGGGCCCCAGCGACATCGCGCGTGGTCCCAACGACCCGCAAATGGTCCCTGGCACATCCCCAGCGCACGCACGTACCCCAGCGACTTCGTGCGGGTCAAAGCAGCTTGCCAAACTGTCCCTGTCACCTCCCCAGCGATCGCACGAGCCCCAGCAACCCCGCGCAGGGTCCCAGCGGCTCGCCAAATGTTCCCTGGCACCTCAGCAGACCGCACTGGCCCCAGCGACCGTGTGGGGTCGGCGTCTCACCAGATGGTCCCCACAGCACCTCAACAGCACGCTGCAGACGGCGACCGTGTGGTGAACCAGCGGCTTGCCAAATGGTCCTTGGCCCATGTCAAGCGCCGACTGGGACCAGCGACAGCGATGGGGTGCCAGCGACTCATAAAATGATCCCTGGCACCTCCCAAGCGCGCGCCCGACGAGCCCCAGCGACATCGCGCGGGGTCCCAACTGCTTCATAAATGGTCCTGGCACATCCCAGCGCACTTCTTGCGGGGTCAAAGCGGCTTACCAATGGTCCCCTAGCACCTCCCTGCGCTGCAAGATGAGCCCCAAAGACCCCACCGCGGGGTCCGTCAGTGGCTTCGCAAAATGGTGGTCCCTCCCCACCTCCCAAGCACACGGTACCCAGCGACTTGGCGTGGGGTTCCACCACGACTTGCCAAACGGTCCCTGACACCTCCCCAGCGATCGCAGACCCAAACGACCTCGGCGCGGTGTCCAAGCGACCTCGCGCGGTGTCCAAACCTCGCGCGGTGTCCCCTTGCGGCACCAGGCGGTCCCTGACACCTCCCAAGCATGTGCAGCCCCAGCGACTTGGCGTGGGGTTCCAGCTGCCCAAACGGTCCCTGACACCTCCCCAGCGATCGCACGAGCCCCAACGACCTTGCGCGGGGTCCCAGAGGCTCGCCAAATGGTCCCTGGCACATCCCAGCATGCACACAGGCCCCAGAGACTGCTTGCCGGGTCCCAGAGGGCGTAAATAGTCCCTGGCACCTCCCCCAGCAGCACCACGGGACCCAGCCAATCGCATGGGGTTCCAGCGGCCCGCCAAACGGTCCCTGACACCTCCCCAGCGATCGCACGAGTCGCAGCAACCGAGCGCAGGGTCCCAGAGGCTCGCCAAATGGTCCCTGGAACATCCCCAGCACACACACGGGCCCCAGTGACAACGCGCGGGGTCCCAACTGCTCGCAAATGGTCCCTGGCACATCCCCAGCGACTTCGTGTGGGGTACCAGTGGCTCGCCAAACTGTCCCTGGCACTTCCCCAGCGCGCACATGGCGCCCAGCGACCCTGCGCGGGGACCGAGCGGCTCGCAAAATGGTCGCTGGCACCTCCCCAACACGCGCACTGGCTAGCGACTTGGTCGGGTTCAGTGGCCCGCAAACTGTCCCTGACACCTCCCCAGCGATCGCACGAACCCCAGCAAACTAACGCAGGATCCCAGAGCCTCGTCAAATGGTCCCTGGAACATCCCCAGCACACACAGGGGCCTCAGCAACATTGTGCTCGGTCCCAACTGCTCGCCAAATGCTCCCTGACACCTCCCCAGCACGCACAAGGGCTCCAGCGACTTCGTGTGGGGTTCCAGTGGCTCGTCAAACTATCCCTGGCACTTCCCCAGCGCGCATATGGGGCCCAGCGACCCCGCGCGGGGTCCGAACAGCTCGCCAAATGGTCCCTGGCACCTCCCCAGCGCACGCACGGGCCCCAGCGAGCCCGTGCGGGGTTCCGGCGGCTCGCCAAATGATCCCTGGCACATCCCAAGCCCGGACACGGGCCCCAAGGGCCTCACGCAGAGTCCCAGTGGCTCGCCGAGTGGTCCCTGGCACATCCCCAGCACGCACACGGGCACCAGAGACCCCGCGTGGTGCAAGAGCGGTTCACGAAATGGTCCCTGGCACCTCACCAGCACGCGCACGGGCCCCAGCGACGTCGCGTGGGGTTCCAGCGGCCCGCCAAGTGGTCTCTGACACCTCCCAGCGATCGCAGAGCCCAAGCGACCTCGCGCAGTGTCCCAGCGGCTCGCCAGACGGTCCCTGACACCTCCCAAGCATGCGCACGGGCCCCAGCGACTTCGCGTGGGGTTCCAGCGGCCCGCCAAACGGTCCCTGACACCTCCCCAGTGATCGCACGAGCCGCAGCAACCGCGCGCAGGGTCCCAGAGGCTCGCCAAATGGTCCCTGGAACATCCCCAGCACACACAGGGGCCTCAGCAACATCGTGCTCGGTCCCAACTGCTCGCCAAATGCACCCTGACACCTCCCCAGCACGCACAAGGGCTCCAGCGACTGTGTGGGGTTCCAGTGGCCTCGTCCAAACTGTCCCTGGCACTTCCCCCCAGCGCGCATATGGGGCCCAGCGACCCCCATGAGGGGTCCCAACAGCTCGCCAAATGGTCCTGGCACCTCCCCAGCACGCACATCGGCCCCAGCGACTTGTGTGGGAGTCCAGCTGCTCGCCAAACTGTCCCTGGCACATCCCCAGCGGCCAGCACATGGGGCCCCAGCGACCCCGCGGGGTCGGCGGCTCGCCAAATGGTCCCTTGGCACCACCCCACGCACACAGGCCCCAGACTTAGCGGGGTCCCAGCAGCTCGCCAAATGGTCCCTGGCACCTCCCAGCGCCGGGGGTCCAGCGACCCGATCGCGGGGTTCAAACGTCCAAATGATCCCTGGCACATCAAGCCCGACATCGGGCCCTAAATGGCCTCCGTGAGTCCCAGTGGCCGCCGAAAACCATGGCACATCCCCAGCACGCACTACGGCCCCAGAGACCCCGCGTGGTGCAAGAGGCGGTTCCCAGCGAAATGGTCCCTGGCACCTCACCAGCACGCCAGACTAGGGCCCCAGTGACTTCGCGTGGGGTTCCAGCGCCCGCCAAGTGGTCTCCTGACACCTCCCCAGCGATCGCCCAGAGCCCAGCGACCTCGCGGTGTCCCAGCGGCTCACCAGACTTCGTCCCCGGACACCTCCCAAGATGCCAGACGGCCCCAGCGACTTCAAGCGGGGGTCCAGCAGCTTGCCAAATGGTCCCTGGCACCTCCACAGCGCCTTGCGGGACACAGCGACTTCCAACGCAGGGTCCCAGCAGCTCGCCAATGGTTCCTGACACATCCCCAATGCGCGGATGGGCCCCTAGCGACTTGGCGCGAGGTCCCAGCGGCTCGGCAAATCGTCCCTAGCACCTCCCCAATGCGCGCCAGGGCCCAGCGACCCGCCGGGGTCCGAGTGGCTCGCCAATGGTCCCTGGCTCCTACCCAGCACGCACACTGGCCCCAGCGACTTCATTGTCGCGGTTCCAGCTGCTCGCCAAAGTGTTCCTGGCACCTCCCCAACGCCGCGCGGGCCACAAACTAATTCGCGGGGTCCCAGCAGCTCGCAAATGGTTCCTGACATCCCCAATGCACACTAATGGACGGGCTGACATGACTTCTGCTGGGTCCCAACAACCCGCCAAACGGTCCCTTTCACCTCCCAGCGATCGCCTGAGCCCCAACAAACTAGCGCAGGGTTCCAGAGGCTCACCAAATGGTCCCTGGTCCCTCTCCAGTGCAAGCACTAGGCCCCAGCGACATCGCTGTGGGGTCCCAACAGCTCATAAATGGTCCCTTTCCACACCTCCCAGCATGCGGGGCACCAGCGACATCAGCTCTAGGTCAAAGGCTTGCCAAATGGTCCTGGCACCTCCACAGCGCCCAGCGCCAAGACGGTACCCAGCAAACCCCGGCACTCATCCACTGGGGTCCCAGCGGCTTCGCCAAATGGTCCCTGCCACCTCCCCACGCACACAGGGGGCCCAGCAACCCGGGCTAGGTCCCGAGTGGCTCGCCAAAATGGTCCCTGGCTCCTCACCACTTGACTAGCACTACGGGTCCCAGCGACTTCGGTGTCCCTGCGGTTCCAGTGGCTCGCCAAACTGTCCCCTGGCACTTCCCAGTCCACGCTGGCACCCAGCGACTTAAGGTAGGGGTCAAACTGCTCAGCAACTGTTCCCTGGCACCTCCCCAGCGATCGCACGAGCCCCAGTGACCTTGCTCAGGGTACCAAATGCTCGTAAATGGTCCCTGGCACATCCCCAGCACGCACGGGCCCCAGCCCCTTCGAGGTCTCCAGCGGCTCAGCAAATCGTCCCTGGCACCTCCCCAGCTAGCGCCCACAATGGGGCCCGAAAGGCTTCGCCAAATGGTCCCTGGCTCCTACCCAGCACGCCCACACTGGCCCCAGCGACTTCACGCGGGGGGTCCCAGCAGCTTCATAAAATGGTTCCTGACACATCCCCCCGCTACCAGGAAGCGCTCGCCAAATCCCAGCTGCCCGCCAAACGGTCCCTGACACCTCCCCGCGATCGCACGGGCCCCAGCGACCTCGCACAGGGTCCCAGAGGCTGCCAAATGGTACCTGGTACATCCCCAGCTATGGGGCCCCAGCGACCTTGGCAGGGGTCGGCGACTCGCCAAATGGTCGTGCCACCAGGACGCCACCACGGTTAGCGTCGTCGTGTGCAGTTCCAGCGACGCCAAACTGTCCCTGGCACCTCACCAGCAGCGCAGCACGGGCCCTAGCGACATCAGCGTAGTGTTCTGTGCGGCTGTAAATGGTCCCCTGGCACCTCCACAGCACACACGGGCCCCAGAGAACCGGCTAGGTCCAAATGGCTCACCAAATGGTCCCTGGCACATCCCCAGCATCCCAGGCCCCAGCGACTTCGTGGCGTGGTCTAAGCGGCTTCCCAAATGGTCCCTGGCACCTCCCTAGCACACACACTGGTCCCAGAGACCCAGCGGGATCCAAAGCAGCTTCGACAAATGATCCCTGACACCTCCCCAGCAGCGTCGCCCGGGCCACAGCGACCAGCGGGGTCCAAAAGCGACTTAAATTGTCCCTAACCTCCCCATCATGACCCACGGAGCCCAGCGACCAATGCGGCAAAAGCGTCTCGCAAAATGGTCCCTGGCACCTCCCCAGCGGTTACGGGCCCCAGCCACCGCAATGGGGTTCAAAGCGGCCCGCCAAATGGTCTCGGGCCCTCCCCAGCGATCGCAGACCCGCGACCTCAGCGCGGGGTCCAGAGGCTCGCCAAATGGTCCCTGGAACATCCCCAGCACACCCCAGCACAACTCACTTGGGGTCCCAAACTGCCTCGCAAATGGTCCCTGGCACATCCCCAGCGACTTAAAATTGGTGTGGGGTACCAGTGGCTCACCAAACTGTCCCTGGCACTTCCCAGCACACACACATGGCGGCGACCCTCTTGGGGGGGACGAGCGGCTTCATAAAAATGGTCGCTGGCACCTCCCAACACGTTCACTGGCCCCAGCGACTTCGTGCGGTTCCAGTGGCCCCCTGTCCCTGACACCTTCCCAGCGATCGCCGAACCCCAGCCGACTAACGCCAGGATCCCAGAGGCTCGTCAAATGGTCCCTGGAACATCCCCAGCACACACAGAGGCCTCAGCAACATGGAGTCCCTGGTCCCAACTGCCCAAATGGTCCCTGACACCTCCCCAGCACGCCCACGGGACCCAGCGACTACAGGGTTCCGAGCGGCTCGCCAAATGCTCCCCTGACACCTCCCCAGCACGCACAAGGGCTCCAGCGACTTCGTGTGGGGTTCCAGTCAGCTTCGTCAAACTGTCCCTGGCACTTCCCAGTCGCATAGGGACCCAGCGACCCTCGCGAGGTCAGCAGCCGCAAATGGTCCCTAGCACCTCCCAACGCGCGCAGGGCCCCAGCGACCCAGCTCGGGGTCCCCCTGGCTCAAAATGAAATGGCCATCCCAAGCCCGGGTTCACGGGCTCCCAAAGTGTTCCTCACGCGGGTTCCCAGTGGCTCGCCAAAGTGGTCCCTGGCATCCCAAATGCCTGACACACTAGCCCCAGAGACCCAGCGTGGTGCAAGAACCAGTTCCAGAAATGTTCCCTGGCACCTCCCCAGCAGCGCCTGAGGGCCCCAACGACCCGCGTGGGGTTCCAGAGGCTCGCCAAATGGTCTCTGACACTCTCCCAGCGATCACAGCCCCCAACGACCTCGTCCGGTCCCAGAGGCTTACAAATGGTCCCTTTCACATCCCCAGTGCGTGCATGGGGCCAACCGACCTCGCGCCCAGGGTCCCAGCGAAAGCTCACCAAATGGTCCCTGTCAACTCCCAGGGGTTCGGACCACAGCAACGCAGTGGGGTTCAGCGGCCCGCCAAGCGGTCCCTGGCACCTCCCCAGCGATCGCGAGCCCCAACAAACTAGCGCCCAGGTTCCAGAGGCTCACCAAATGGTCCCTGGTCCCTCTTCAGTGCAAGCACTGGCCCCAGCGACATCGCCAGGGGTCCCAACGGATCGCAAATGGTCCCTGGCACATCCCAACGCAAACCGCGGGCCCCAGCGACTTCGTGTGGGGTTCCAGCGGACGCCAAACGGACCAAGAAAACCTCCCAGCGATCGCCCGAGCCCCAGCAACCACGCGCAGGGTCCAAGAGACTCGCAAATGATCCCTGGCACAGTCCCAGCACGCTATCGGCCCAGCGACTTCGCGCGAGGTCCCAGTGGCGCGGCAAATCGTCCCTGGCACTTCCCCAGCGCGCGCACGGGCCACAGCGACTTCACGCGGGGTCCCAGCAGCTCGCAAATGGTTCCTGACACATCCCCAACGGGGATCGGCCCCAGCGACATCGCGCAGGGTCAAAGCGGCTTGCCAAATGGTCCCTGGCACATCCCCAGCACGCACATGGGCCCCAGCGACTTCAAGCACAGGTCCCAGCTCGACAAATCGTCCTAGCACCTTCCCAACGCGCATGGGGCCCAGCAACCCAGCGCTCAGTCCGAGTGGCTCACCAAATGGTCCCTGGCTCCTACCCAGCACGCACACTGGCCCCAGCGACTTGTTGTGCGGTTCCAGCGGCTTCGCCAAAGTGTTCCTGGCACCACCCAATGGCGCACGGGCCACAGCAACTTCAATGCTGGGTCCCAGTGGCTCGCAATGGTTCCTGACACATCCCCAACGCTGATCGGGCCCCAGCGACTTAAGCAGCAGGGGTCCCAGCGACCCGCCAAATGGTCCCTGACACCTCCCCAGCGTCGCCGGCCCCCCAACAAACTAGCGCCCAGGGTTCAGAGGCTCACCAAATGGTCCCTGGTCCCTCTCCAGTGGCAACTAGGCCCCAGCGACGCGTGGGGGTCCCAACAGCTTCAAATGGTCCCTTTCACATCCCCAGCGAGTGCGACGAAATGGTCAACGACCTCAGCGCAGGGTCCCAGAGGCTGCGCCAAATGATCCCTGGCACATTCCCAGGATGCGATGCGGACCACAACAACCCGTCGCGGGTACCAGTTGCCCGCCAAACGGTCCCTGGCATCTCCCCAGCGATCGCACAAGCCCCAACAAACTAGCGCAGGGTTCCAGAGGCTCACCAAATGGTCCCTAGTCCCTCTCCAGTGCAAGCACTAGGCCCCAGCGACATCGCGCGGGGTCCAACGGATCGCAAATGGTCCCTGGCACATCCCCAACGCACGCACGGGCCCCAGCGACTTCGTGTGGGGTTCCAGCGGACGCCAAACGGACCCAGACACCTCCCCAACGATCGCACGAGCCCAGCAACCACGCGCAGGGTCCAAGAGGCTCGCAAATGATCCCTGGCACAGTCCCAGCACGCACACGGGCCCAAGCGACATCGCGCGGTGTCCCAACAGCTTGCAAATGTTCACTAGCACTTCCCCAGCAAATGGCCGCGTGCCCCAAATGGTCCCACGTCCCAGCTGCTTACCAAATGGCGATGGCCCCTCCCAGCGTCAAAACGGGTTCCTGGCACTTCCCCAGCCCGGGGTCCATGCAGCTTCGCCCAATGGTCTGGACCCTGCCCATCCCCAAGCACACTGGGACCAGCGACCAGCGGAGTAACAGCGGCTCGACCAAATGGTCCCTGGCACCTCCCCTCAGCACGTGCATGGGGCGGCGACCCAGCCAGCAGTATTCCAGCGGTTAAGCCAAATGATACCAACATCCACAGCACATGGGCCCCAGAGACCAAAGGCTGGGTCCGAAATGCTCGCCAAATGGTCCCTGGCACCTCCCCAGCGCGTTACGGGCCCCAGCATCGCCAAGGGGTCCCAGCAGCTCGCCAAATGGTCCCTGGTCCCTCCCCAGTGAGCACACTGGGACCAGCGACTACAGCTGGGTCCCAGCGGCTCGCCAAATGATCCCTGGCACCCCCCAGCACGCTGCGAGATGGGCCCCAGCGACATCGCGCGAGGTCGATGGCTTCAAAATGGTCCCTGGCACCTCCACAGCTCATACACGGGCCCCAGAGAACCCGTCTAGGTCCAGTAGCTCACCAAATGGTCCCTGGCACATCCCCAGCACGTGCAGCGTGGCCCCAGCGACTTCCCAAATGGTTAATGCGGGTCCTAGCGGCTTCCCCAAATGGTCCCTGGCACCTCCCTAGCACACACACACCCAACAGCGACCCAGCTGGGGTCCCAGCGGACTTCGAAATAGTTCCCTGACACATCCCCAGCCCAGACGGGCCCCTGCGACCATCCCAGCGGCCCTGGTCCCCTGGCACCCCCAACGCCCACGGGCCACAAGCAACCAGCGCAGGGTCCCAGCGGGGTCTCTCAAATGGTCCCTGGCACCTCCCAGCACACACAGGGCCCCAACAAACCTCCCAAATGGTCCCAGCGTCGCGAGACTCACCAAATGGTCCCTGGTCACATCCCCAGTGGAAGCACTAGGCCCCAACGACATCAGTGGCCCAGGGTCCCACCTTCCCAAAAATGGTCCCTGGCACATCCCTAGTGTGCACGAAACACAGCGACATCGCCTTGGTCCCAAGCGGCTTGCCAACTGTCCCTAGCACCTCACTAGCAGCGCCGCGGGTTCCCCAGCGACATCGCTTAGTGTTCCAACCGGCTCAAAATGGTCCCTGGCACCTCCCAGCACACACACGGACACCAGAGACCCGTGGGTCCATGGCTCAACAAATGGTCCCTGGCACATCCCAGCGGCGTGCAGGCCCCAGCAAGTTCAGCGCCCATGGTCCCAGCGGCTTCCCAAATGGTCCCTGGCACCACGCCAGCACACACACGGACCCCAGAGACCTCGTGGGTCCCAGCTGCCTGCCAAATGGTCCTTGGAACCTCCCCAGCGCCACCCGGCCCAACAAACTAGCGCCGGGGTCCAGAGGCTCACCAAATGGTCCCTAGTCCCTCCCAGTGTCTCGCACTAGGCCCCAGCGACATCGCTAGCCTTGGGTCCCACGATCTAAATGGTCCCTGGCACCTCCCCAAAAAAAACTTGCCCCCGCACCCAGCTGACTTCTGTGGGGGTTCCAAAGTGACATAAACGGTCCATGGCACCTCCTCCCCGTCGCCATGAGCCCAGCAACCACGCCAAGGGGGTCCAAGAGGCTCGCCAAATGGTCCCTGGCACCTCCCAGCACGCTTACGCGGCCCAAGCGACATCGTCGGTGTCCCAGTGGCTTCCAAATGTTCACTATGCCCTTCCCAGCAAGCGACGTGGCACTGCGACTGCAGCCAGGGGTCCCAGCGTTACCAAATGGTATATGGCCCCTCCCAAGCGTCGCAGGGGCTCCCTAGCGACTTAAAGGGGTCCATGCAGCTCTCGCCAAATGGTCCCTGGACCCTCCCCAGCCTCGCATGGGGACCAGCGACCCAGCGGAGGGGGTAACAGCTGCTCGCCAAATGGTCCCTGGCACTTCCCCAGCAAGCGCAGATGGGGCGGCGACATCAAGCGGTATTCCAGCGGTTAAGCCAAATGATTCCGCGACATCCACAGCACGCGCTGGCCCCTTCCCAGAGACCATACGCGCTGGGTCCCAGTTACTCATCAAATGGTCCCTGGCACCTCCCAACACCACACACAGAGGGCCCAGCCATTAGCTAGCGGGTCCCAGCTGCTCGCCAAATGGTCCTGGTCCCTCCCCAGTGAGCACACTGGGACCAGCGAGTGTGCCCTGGGTAACAGTGGCTTCCAAATGATCCCTGGCCCCCCCCAGCACGCCAAGCCGCGGGGCCCAGCATCGTCGCGTAGTGTTCGAGTGGCTCGCAAAATGGTCCCTGGCACCTCCATTAGCTCATGCAGGGACCAGAGAACCCGTGCTAGTCCAAAACGGCTCACCAAATGGTCCCTGGCACATCCCAGCACGCACTGCCCCAGCTGTGTCATAGCGACTGCCAGTGGTCTTCCCCATCACTTCCCAAATGGTCCCTGGCACCTCCCTACTTAGCACACAGCGTGGCCCCAGACTAGACCCCCCTGGGTTCCAGCGGACACATAAAATGGTCCCTGACACCTCTCCAGTGTGACCACGAACCCCAGCAACTTTGCCGGGGTCCCAGCGGCTTGCCAAATGGTCCCTGGCACCTCAACAGCAGGCGCGGGGGCCTAGCAACCACGCGCGCCGTGTGTTCAGCGGCTCTCAAATGTTCCATGGCACATCCCCAGCACAGCGAGCCCCAGAGACCCATTCGCGCCGGGTCCCAGTGGCTCCCAAAATGGTCCCTATGGCCTCCCCCCAGCGTGCACGGGCCACAGCGACTTCGCCCGGGGTCCCAGAGGGATGCCAAATGGTCCTTGCCTCCCCAGCGATGCCCGTGGCCCAGCAACACCGCGCCCAGGGGTCCCAGGGCTCGCCAAATGGTCCCTGGTCCCTCCCCAGCACAAGCACTGGGCTCAGCGACATCAGCGGCCAGAGGCGACGCCAAATGGTCCCCTAGCACCTCCCTAAGCGCATGGGCCCCACCAAAGCGACTTTCAAGGCAAAAGGGTCCCAAAGCTTCCAAATGGTCCCTGGCACCACCCCAGCAACACATGGGCCCCAGAGACCCCTCCCCAGCAGCTCAACCAAATGGTCCCTGAACATCCCCAGCTTCGTGGGGGCCCAACATCAGCATGGTCAAAGCGGCTTCCCAAATGGTCCCTGGAACCTCCCCAGCGCGCATGGGGCCCAGAGACCCCGGGGTGCTGCTCGCCAAATGGTCCTGGAACCTCCCAGGCAAGCAGACCCCAGCGACTTCACGGGGTCAAAGTGGCTGCCAAATGGTCCCATGGCACCTCCCAGCGTAAGACGGCCCAGCAACATTGGCAGGGTCCCAAGCATGCCAAATGGTCCTTGAACCTCCCCATGACAGGCCAGCGGGTTCTACGGGGACAAAGTGAAGTCCCAAATGGTCCTGGCACCTCCCAATGGTTCGCCTAACTAGCGACCCAAAAGGTCCCATATCCCTGCGAACCTCCCCAGCGGCGCCGGGCCCCAGCGATCGCGTCGGGTCCAGTAGCTTCAAATGGTCCCTCCTCCCCAGCCAAAAGACGGGCCTTGCAGCGACTGGCGACCGCCTGGGGTCCCAGCGGATCGCCGTGGTCCCTACCACCTCCCCAGCAGCGCCGCGGGGCCAACGACCCAGCAATTGTCCCAGCGACTCGGCAAATGGTCCCTGGCGCCTCCCCAGCGTACACGCATGGGGCCAGAGCCAGCTGGGGGTCCAGTGCTCGCCAAAATGTCCCTGGCACTTCCCCAGCGCGCCCTGGGACCTAGCCACCCAGGTGGGGTCCCAGCACCACGCCAAATGGTTCCTGGCACCTCTCCATGGCTGAGATGAGACTCAGCGACCGCCCGCATTGTCCCGAGTGGCTCATCAAATGGTCCCTAAACCCTCCCCAAACACCACCCCAGGCCCCAGCGAACCGCGCTGGTGTCCCAGCAGCTCGCAAATGTTCCCTGGCACATCCAGCGACCCGGACAGGCCCAGCGGTCCAGCACGGGTGCCAGTGGCCCCACCCAAATAGTCTATGGCCCCTCCCCAAGCGTGCATCGGCCACAGCTCCCCCCCACGCGGGTCCACAAGGCTCGCCAAATGGTCCCTAGCACCCTCCCAGCCCCTTGGACACTGGGACCAACGACCCAAGCAGCGGGGTAACAGCTTATTACAAAATGGCGATCCTGGCACCTCCCAGTGTGAACACTAACAGTGAATATTGGGCGTTGTCAGCTGCAAATATTCCTGGCACTTCCCAACAACGCCCCCAAGACCCAGCAGGACCTAGGATCCCAGTGTTCCCAGGGCTCGCAATGGTCCACAGCACACACCCAAAGCCCACACACCTCTCCAGCCCCAGAGACCCCAGCAACATTGAAGCTGCTCGCCAAATGGTCCCTAACACCTCTCAGCGAGCAGCGGGCCCACGGGGGGTCCCAAAGGCTTGCCAAAGTGTCCCTGGCACATCCCTTAATGTCCAGGCACCTCAACCTACTTATAGGGTCCTGGGAGGCCAGCCCCATGGTGGATCAGCGGCACCTCCTGTCTAACACCTCAACAGACGCAGGGCCCCAGCGACCCAGCGTGGGATCACCCCAGAGGTTTGCCAAATGGTCCTGCACATCCCCAGCGATGCCCAACCTCCCAGCCTCCATGGGGGTCCAGCGGTTTATACAATGGTCCCTGGCACCTCCCCCAGCGTGCGCATGGGCCCCAGCGACCCGCACGCGGGGTCCCAGCGGCTCCAAATGTCCCTGGCACCTCCCCAGCGTCATTTGGCCCAGAGACCTCACGCGGGGTCCAAGGGGCTCATAAATGGTCCTGGCACATCCCAGCGCGCGCTGGGCCCAACGACCCAAGCGCTTCCATCCCAGAATTGCCAAATGGTCCCTGGCACCTCCCATGAACACCCATGGGCAGCAACTTTGGGCATTGTCAAAGGCTTGCCAAACTGTCCCTGGCACCTCCCAATAAACACCATTAGGCCCCAGCGACTTATCAAGATAGGTCAACTGCTCATAAAATGGTCCCTGGCACCTCCCAAGCACACATGAGAGCCCCAGAGACCGCTGCGGGGATCCCTGGCCATCCCAAGCCAAACGATCCCTAACACCTCCCCAGCGAAATGATCCCTGGCCACAGCACCCTTCGCCCCAGGGGTCCCAGCGGTTTCATAAAATGGTCCCTGGCACCTCCCAGCACCCGCGCACGGGTCCCAGGGACCTCACGAGGGTCCCAGCAGCTCACCAAATGATCCCTGGCACCTCCCAGCAGCGCCCGCAGGGCCCCAGCGACATCACGCAGATCAGGGTTCAGCGGCCCTGGGTCCCTGATACCTCCCAAGCGTCGCGAGCTAGCGAGCCTCGGGGGTCCCAAAAAGCTCACCAAATGGTCCCTGGCACCTCCCCAGCGCCCCACCGGGCATCACCCAGCGGTGTGGGGCTACCAAATGGTCCCAGGCACTGTCCTAGCCTCCCACCACATGGGTCCCTTAGAGACCCAGCGGGGGTCAAGGGCCTAGCCAAATGGTCCCTGGCACATCCCCAGCGTCTTTTAGACCCCATCCCTGAGGTTCCAGCGACACAAAATGGTCCCTGGCACCTCCCCAGTGAACCCGAACCCCAACAACATTGGGCATTGTCCAGCGGCTTGCCAAACTGTCCCTGGCACCTCAACAAGAGCATGGGCCCCAGCGACATCGCATAGTGTTCCGGAGGTTCGCCAAATGGTCCATGGCACCTCCCTAGCACACACACGAGCCCCAGAGACCCCGTGGGATCCCAAAGCGATCCCTAACACCTCCCAAATTGGTCCTGGCGACTTGCGGGGTCCCCAGCACGCCAAATGGTCTCACATCCCAGCGGTCCTTGCGACCCACAACAACCTCACGCCCAGGGTCCCAGGGCTCGCCAAATGGTCCTGGTCCCATCCCCACTGGGCTAGCGACTCAGCCAAGCCCGCCTCAGGTCAGCACCTCCCAGCGTGCACAGGGCCCAGGGACCAGCGGGCAGGGGTGCTCAGCTCAAATGATCCTGGCACATCCTCAGCACACGGGCCTCTGGCTCCCCACGCCAAGGTCCAAGGCGCTGGGTCCGCCAAAATGGTCCCTTCCCAGCAAGCACATGGGCTCGACTTAGTGTTAGGATCGTTCGAAACTGTCCCTCCCAACGACTGGGGCCCAAGCGACCCAGTTCCAAAGGTCACACCAAATGGTCCCAACTGGCACCTCCCAGTGTGAACGACCTTGCAACCCCAGCAACATTGGGCATTCAAGTCGGTCTAACTTCCCCAGCGTGCTTGCAACTGTCCCTGGCCCATCCCACCAGAACCCTGGGGCCTCCTTGACCAGCCCCAGCAACATTGTTCATTATCCAAAGCTCGCCAAATGGTCCATGGCACCTCCCTAGCACACACCTCAGGCTCAGAGACCCCGCGTGGGATCAAGTGCTCGCCAAATGGTCCCAACACCTCCCCAGCGATCGCACGGGCCACAGCGACTTCAAGGGGGCCAGCGGTTTGCCAAATGGTCCCTGGCACCTCCCCAGCGACGACCCACCCACAACAACCTTGAAGCAGGGTCCCAGAGGCTCGCCAATGGTCCCTGGTCCCTCCCAGCGCAAGCACTGGGCTAGCCAGCGATCAGCGTGGGTCCCAGCGGTCGCCAAATGGTCCTTGGCACCTCCCCAGCGTGCGCACAGGGCAATAGGGACCCCGCGTGGGGTCCCAAAAACTCTCACAATGGTCCTAACACCTCCCAGAGATGCACGGGCCTGGCGACTTGGCATGGGTTCTAGCTGCCCGCCAAACGGTCCCTGACACCTCTCCAGCAAGCACATCCACAGCGACTTGATGTGGGGTCCCAGAGGCTCGCCAAATGGTCCCTGGCACATCCCCTGCACCCACCGCGGACCCCAGCAACATCGCGCGGGGTCCCAGAGGCTCGCCAAATGGTCCCTGGTCCCTCCCAGCAAGAATCTGTCTCAGCTTACATCGCTGGGGTCCCAACTGCTCGCAATGGTCCTTGCACATCCACAAGCGCACGACGGGCCCCAACAACTTTGGCGCTTGGGTCCAGTGGCTCACAAATGGTCCCTGGTCCTTCCCCAACGCAGCACTGGGCCCTGCGACATGCTGGGTTCCAACTGCTCGCAAATGGTCCCTGGCACATCCACAACGACGACGCCCCTAACAACTTTGAGCGGTCCCAGTGGCTCGCAAATGGTCCCTGACACATCCCCAGCGTGCACATGCCCCAGCGACCCGCTAAACTCCGATTGGCTGGCCAGATTGTAACTGGCTGTGGCAAGTGGTAAGTGGTAACAGGTGTATAGCAGGTGCAGCGGATGTTGTAATTCCAAGAACTACAGATAACAAAGCACGGGTGAAAATGATTGTTTTAATGGTTTATAATCCAATGGGTCTTGATGACCGCCGGTAAATAATAAAGAGCTGGCAATACACAACAATGTGTATTGTACAATAATAAAACGAAGGTTTGAAACGCCAATAATAGACACGGTACAAAAACACACACAATTAGACACACACGATCACTGTTCAAAGTGAGTGCTCTCAGTGCTTGTGGTGAAGTACAATATACTACGTGGCTAGTGGAAACAAGTGCTGATAACAGCTTATTCCGTTGATAGTAGTGCAGTGATGATCTGGTTTCGTGCTGGCCCATGGCGACAGCTCCGGATCTGTGTTTAGCCGCCTAGTGATTACAAACACAGAAAATAGGGAGGCACTTTACACAGAGGAATTGTGAGGGTCTGGGAACCAACTCCCCAGTAATGTTGTTGAAGCTGACACCCTGGGATCCTTCAAGAAGCTGCTTCTGATGGAGATTCTGGGATCAATACTACTAACAACCAAACGAGCAAGATGGGCTGAATGGCCTCCCTCTCGCTTGTAAACTTTCTTATGTTCATATGTTCTATGTTCTTATGTTCAAGTCAAAAAGGAAAGTTAGAAAGGCCAAGAGAGAGATAGAAATCAATATTGCTAAAGGGGGGCTAAAACCAATTCCAAAACGTTTTTCCAATATTATAACAGCAAGAGAACATTCAAAGAGGAGGTTAAATGTTCTAGAGACACAAATGGCAAAAAATAGATGAAGAAAAAAAAAGCAAATATATTAAATGATTACTTTTCACAGGTTTTACAAAGGAGGACACGGACAACATGCCCCTACATGTCGACCTGTTCCTATCCAATTTAAATAACTTTAGCATAACAGAGGAAGAAGTGTTAAAGGACTGGAGCTCTAAATAAACAAATCCCCTGGGCCAGATGAGATCCTCCCAATAGTACCAAAGAAATGAAAGAAGTTATTTACAAACCAAGCAACCAAGATCATGCAACAGTCTCTTTGAATACAGGGGTTGTACCGACAGACTGGAAAAATAGCAAACGCAATAACATCCACACAAAAAAGGAGACAAACCGAACCAGGTAACTACAGACCAGTAAGCCTGACTTCTATTATATAAACTTATGAAACTATAATAAGATCCAAAATGGAAAATTACCCTATATGGTAACAATATCCTTGGAGACACCATGGTTTTAGAAAGGGTGACTGCGTAACCAACCTACTTGACTTTTTGAGATGCAACATTGACAATGGATAACTGCAAAGCAATGACATGGTCTATTTAGATTTCAGAAAGCTTTTGACAAAGTCCCCGCGATAAAAGATTAATTCACACTGAATGCAGGGATTCAAGGAATGCATGCACATGATTAGGAGTATACTAACAGTAGAAAACAGAAAGTGCTCGATTAGAGGAGAAACCTCAAAATGGAGCGAGGTAACCAGTGGTGTACCACAGGATCAGTATTAGGTCCCTTGCTATTCACAATCTCTACATTAATGATTTAGATTCTGGTATAGTAAGCAAACTCATTAAATTTGCAGATCGACACAAAAATAGGAGAGTGGCAAACATCGTTGAAGCAGCAAAGGTCATTCAAAAATGATCTAGACAGCATTCAGAATTGGGCAGACATGGCAAAATGAAATTTAATAGAGAAAGTGTAAAGTATTGCATGTATGGCGTAAAATGTACATTATAAATATCATATGGGAGATAGTGAAATTGGAAGAAGGGAACTATGAAAAAAGACCTTGAGTTTATAAGACTCAGAAATGTCTTCATCTGTGACAATGTGGGGAAGCTATAAAAAGGCTAACAAGATGCTCGATATATTGTGAGAAGTGTTGAATTTAAATCAAGGGAAGCAATGTTAAAACTCTACAATGCATTAGTAAGACCTCACCTAGAATATTGTGTTCAGTTCTGGTCACCTCGTTACAAAAAAGGATATTGCTGCTCTAGAAAGAGTGCAAAAGAAGAGCAACCAGAATTATCCCAGGTTTTAAGGCATGTCGATGCAGACAGGCTAAAAGAATTGAATCTATTCAGTTCTGAACAAAGAAGACCACGCTGCGATCTGATTCAAACATTCAAAATCCTAAAAGGTATAGACAATGTCAACCCGGGGACTTCTTTGGACTTGAAAAGAAAAAGGACCAGGGGTCATAAATGATTAGATAAAGGGGCATCTGTACAGAAAATAGAGGCACTTTTTTTACACAGAGAATTGTGAGGGTCTGGAACCAACTCCCTAGTAATTTTGCTGGAAGGACACCCTGGGATCCTTCAAGAGTTGCTTGATGAGACTTGGGATCAATAAGTTATTAACAACCAAACCAGCAAGATGGCTGAAATGGCCTCCCTCGTTTGTAAACTTTCTTATGTTCATATTCTTATGTTCTTATGTTCAATTACTAAACAGAAAAAAGAAACAAACAAAACACTCCACGATCTCCTTTCGCTTTATTTATTTTGGGCAATCTCCCCGTCCTTCCAGTTTCCACGCCAAAAAAAAAGCCAAGGAAAGATTTACAATTCTTCAGCCCCCTTTATGGCCATGCATGACCCCTTTGTAAACGACAGCTGATTCTATTGCAGCTACAATTGCTTTTACCTTCCAGGTCAACCATTCGCACTGGAGTCGTTTTTCCAGGCTGGATTTACTTCCCACCCAGGGAATGAACTGTCAGGACAACCTGTCCAAAGCCTTTCCCTTCTCTACTTTGTATCCTCACAGGTCGAGAGGAGATTTTACAACCAGAACTCATTATATTTCTGTCACACTGGCACATCCCCAGCACGCCAAGATGGCCCCAGCGAATTTGGCGCGGGGTCGGCAATTCCCAAATGGTCCTTGGCCCCCCCAGCCGCCCGGGTCCCAGGGACTTCAATGCTGGGTCCCACGATGTAAAATGGTCCCTGGCACCTCCCCAGCATCGCCGCGACGGGCCCAGCGACCCAGCTGGGTGCCAATGGCTCGCCAAATGATCCCTGGGCACATCCCCAGAATGCACACGGCCCCAGAGAGACCTCAAGGCTGGGCAAGAGCGGTTTTGCTAAATGGTCCCTGGCACCCCAGCGATCGCGATCGGCCCCAACGACCTCGCGCGGGGTCCCAGAGGCTTCCCACCAAATGGTCCCTGGTCCCTCCCAAGCGCCATTCTAGGCCCCAGTGACATCGCAAGGGGTCCCAACTGCCATAATGGTCCCTGGCACATCCACAGCTCATTAACACGGGCCCCAGCAACTTTCGCTGTCCCAGTGGCTCGAAATGGTCCCTGACACGCCCCCAGCGCTGCAGCACAGGCCCCAGCGAAGCCAGCGTGGGGTCCGATTAGCTGGCCAGATTTTAATCAGCACATCCCAGCAGTATGACGGGTCCCAGCCAATTGCGCAGGGTCCCAACAGCTTCCCCAAATGTCCCTGCCCCTCCCAGTGCACGCCTCGGTCCCAGGAACTTCACGCTGGGTCCCATGCTCGCCAAATAATCCCTGGCAACTCCCCAGCGGCAGACAGTCTGCCACCCCTCCCCTCTCTGGGCCCGGTGGCTCGGCCAAATGGTCCCTTGCTCCTCCCCAGCATGCACACTGGCCCCAGCTACCCTCAGCGGGTCCCCAGCAACTCGCCAACATCCCTCGCACCTCCCCAGAGCACTTAATGGGAGCCCCAGCCACCCTGAGCAGTGTCCCAACGGGCTCATCAAATGGTCCCTGGCACCTCCCATAGCGATCGCGAGATGGTCCCAACGACCTCAGCGGGTCCCAGAGGCTCGCCCAAATGGTCCCTGGCACATCCCAGCAGCACCACGACCCCAGCGACATCGCAAGGGTTCCCAATGGCTCGCCAAATGTTCCCCTGGCACCTCCCCAGGGCGTGCACGGCCGCTGGACCCTGCTCTTGGGTCCCAGTGGCTCGCCAAATGGTCCCTGGCTCCCTCCCCCCAGCATGCACACACAGGCCCCAGCTTAATTCATGTGCGGTTCCATGCCTCTAAGCCAAATGGGTCCATGGAACATCCCCACACACTTACACAGGCCCCCAGCGTTATCATACATTCCAAAAATGCTTTAAATGGTCCCCGGCACATCCACAGCCAGTTGCAGGCCCCAGCTTAATTTGGCGCAGGGTCCCGCATCTTCCCAAATGGTCCCTGCCTCCCCAGTGCACGCCGGTCTCAGGAACTTCACGCTGTCCCCAGCGGCTCACTAAATAATCCCTGGCAACTCCCAAGCGCATGGGGGGTCTCAAGCGACCCTCTCTGGGTCCAAAGTGGCTCACAAATGGTCCTCGTTCTCCCCCCAGCATGTGCACACTGGCCCCAGTGACCCCGGGGTCCCAGCGGCTTCGCCAACATCCCTCGCAGACCTCCCCAGAGCGAATGGAGCCCAGCCACCCTGAGCAGTGTCCCGAATGCTCATCAAATGGTCCCTGGCACCTCCCTCAGCGATCCCATCGGGCCCCACCCACTGCCAGGGTCCCCAGAGGCTCAAATGGTCCCTGGCACATCCCCAGCACCAATGACCCCTGCGACATCGCATGGGTTCCCAATGGCTCTGCCAAATGTTCCCTGGCACCTCCCCAGGGCGTGGCGAGGCCCAGCGACCCTGCTCTGGGTCCCAGTGGCCTGCCAAATGGTCCCTGGCTCCTCCCCAGCATGCACACGGGCCCCAAAGGGACTTCATGTGGGCGGTTCCAGCGGCTCGCCAAATGGTCCATGGAACATCCCCAATCACACAGGCCCCAGCTTATTATCGCCGGGTCCTCAAATGCTCGAAATGGTCCTGGCACATCCACAATGCTGCACGGGTCCAGCGACCTGCGAGGGTCCCGCATCTTCCCAAATTGTCCCTGGCCTCCCCAGCCCGCCTGTCCCAGGGACTTCTGGGGTCCCAGCTGCTCGCCAAATGATCCCTTGCAACTCCCAAGCAGCTGCATCTGGGCCCAGCTAATTCCCGTCAGTGGTTCTAGGCTCGCCAAGATCCCTCCGCACCTCCCCAGCACGGCGAATGGAGCCCACGGCTCAAATGAGCAGCCGCTTCCTCGCCATGGGCACCAGAGACCCCACGCTGGGCAAGAGCTGCTTAAGTAAATGGTCCCTGGAACCTCCCAGCACGCCGCGACGGACAGCAGCAGCCAGCGTGGGGTTCCAGCGGCCCGTAAGGTCCCTGACACCTCCCAGCGATCACTGAGCCCCAACGACCTCGCAGGAGTCCCAGAGGCTCATAAATGGTCCTAGCACATCCCAACACGCTACGGGCCCCAGCGACATTCTGCCCGGGGTCCCAATGGCTTCATAATGTTCCCTAGCACCTCACTTGGGGAGCGTACACGAGCCCATGACCCCGCTCTGTGTCAGTACTTTCGCCAAATGGCTAACTCCTCCCAACATGCTACCACAGGCCCCAAGCGACTTTCTGTGCGGTTCCAATGACTCACCAAAATGGTCCATGGAACATCCCAACCACGGAGCTAGCAATCATAGCCTTGATCCAACTTCTTTCGCAAATGTTCCTAACCATCTGGCTAGCACCCGGGCCCCAGCGACCCAGCGCGGGTCCCAACAGCTGTAAATAATCCCTGGCACATCCCCAGCGGGACCACAGACTGAGACCCAACGCAGGGCAACAGGACTCCTCAAGGCTGGGTCAAAGTGGTTTGCCAAATGGTCCCTGGCACCTCCCAGCGCGTGCACAGGACCTGAAGGACTTCATCGTCGCGGTTCCAGCTGCCAGCCAAAGGGGTCCCTGACACCTCCCAGCGATGGCACGACCCCAGTGACCTGCCAGCAGGGTCCCAGAGGGTCGCCAAATGATCCCTGGCACATCCTGGGCATGCACACGGGCCCCATGACACGCCAGTGTCCCAACAGCTCGCAAATGGTCCCTGGCACATCCCCTCAGCGACGAGACGGGCCCCAGCGACCAAGGGGTCAAAGCGGCTTGCCAAATGGTCCTAACCTCCACAGCAAGTAGCGGGCCCCAGCGACCCCTGCGTGGGGTCCCGTTGGTAACCAGATTGCTTAACTGGCACATCCCCAGCGTGCGCTGAGCCCCAGTGAATTTGCGGAACCGGCAGCTTGCAAATGGTCCCTGGCCTCCCAGCGCGTGCCCTGGTCCCAGGGACTTCACGGAAGTCCCAGCGGCTCGCAAATAATCCTGGCTACTCCCAGGACATTACCGCAGACAGCGACCCAGCGGGGTCCCAGCTGACTCGCCAAGATCCCTCGCACCTCCCAGCCTTGAATGGAGCCCCAGCCACCCGAGCAGGATCCGGCCAGCTCATCAAATGGTCAGGCACCTCACCAGCATCGCCGCAGGGGCTCGCGACCCAGCACGGTGCCAGCGGATGTAAATGATCCTAGCACATCCCCAGCCTGAACACCACGTCCCAGGGCGCTTGTGAGGCTGGGCCCGGTTCTTGAAATGGTCTAGAACCTCCCAGCACGCGCACGGGCCCCAAGCGACTTCGCGTGGGGTTCAGCGGCCCGCCGTGTTCCCTGACAGCTCCCCAGCTGCTTTGCAGGGGCCCCAGCGACCCCAGCGCGGGTCTAACAACCGTAAATAATCCCTGGCACATCCCAACGGACACGGGCCCCAGAGACCCAGCATAGGCAACAGGACCAGCGGTCAAGTGAAACGCCAAATGGTCCTGGCACCTCCCAAGCCAGCGTTGGACCGCTGACTTTCCGTTAAGTTCCAGCGGCCAACCAAAAGATTCCCTGACACCTCCCAGCGATCGCCTGAGCTCCAGCGACCTCGCGCAGGGTCCCAGAGGGTCATAAATGATCCTGGCACATCCCAAACATGCACCACCTCAGCGACATCACGGTGTCCCAACAACTCGCAAATGGTCCTGGCACATCCCAGCGCACGCACGGGCCCCACTTCTTCGCGGGGGTCAAAGCGACGCCAAATGGTCCCTGGCACCTCCACAGCATTAAGCGAGCCCCAGCGACCCTGCGTGGGGTCGATTGGCTAAACCCAGATTGTAACTGGCACATCCCATGCGCACAGGCCCATGAATTTGCGCGGGGTCCGGCAACTTCCCAAATGGTCCTGGCCTCCCCAGCGTGCCCTGGTCCCAGGGACTTCGCAGCGGTCCCCAGCGACTCACCAAATAATCTGGCTACTCCCCAGCGCATTACGGGGCCCAGCGACCCAGCGGGGTCCCAG
>CM072681.1:5865545-5905189 GCA_036884735.1 Huso huso | reverse complement strand
CTTTAACTTCATTTGGCGAACCTCTGGGATCCAGCGAAGTCGCTGGGGTATGTCGTGCTGGGGTGGTGCAGGGATGCTTTGGCAAACCACTGGGACTCCACGCAGAGTTGCTGGGGCATGTGCGGAATGTGCCAGGGACCATTTGGCGAGCCTCTGGGACCCCTGCGTGAGGTCGTTACAGGTCGTGCGATCACTGGGAGGTGTCAGGGACCATTTTTATGGTCCGGCTGAAACCCACGGGGTCGCTGTAGTCTCGTGGCGGCGCTTCGGGCAAGTGCCAGGAACACTTTGGCGAGTCAAGGAACCGGCACACACGGGGTCGCTGGGCCAGTGTATGTTGTAGAGCCAGGGACCATTTTGGCGCAGCCACTTGACCCCGGAATGAGTTGCTGGGCCCTTACGCGCTACGCTGGGTAGGTGCCAGGGACGATTTGCTGGTCGCCGGGGACCCCGTGCGAAGTCGCCGGCACCGTGGTGTGCTGGGATGTGCCAGGGACCATTTGGCGAAAAGCATCTGGGACTCCCCATGAAGGTCAGCGCTGGGGCTCAGGCGATCGCTGGGGACGTGCCAGTGAACAGTTGGCGGAAGCAGGACCCCCCTGCTGGGTAGCTGGGCGCCGTGCGGGACTGGGGAAGTGTTAGGGACAGTTTATGAGCCACTGAACCCGGTGACACGAAGTCGCTTGGGGCCCGGTGCGTGCTGGTGAGGTGCCAGGGACCATCTGGCGGAGCCGCTGGGATCCGATGCATAGTCGCTGGGGGCCCGTCGTTTGTTGGGGATGTTCCAGGATCATTTGGCTATACTCTGTGACCCGTCTGCGAGGTCGCTGGGATCGTCTGATCGCTGGGGGTGTCAGGGACCGTTTGGCGTGCCATGAACCCCACGCGACGTCGCTGGGGCCGTGCGGCGTGCTGAGATGCCAGGAACCATTTGAGCGCTTCTGCCCATCGCGGGTCGCTAGTCCGTGTCCGGGCTGGGGATGCCGGGGATCATTTGGCGAGTCGCTGGGACCCCGCCTGCGGGGTCGCTGGGCCGCGTGCATGTGCCGGAGGAGGTAGGGGACCATTTGGCGAGCTTTTGCTGAGAATAAGTCGGCAACGTGCGCTTGGGAGGTGTCAGGGGACCATTTAAGCTGTTGTGCTGGGAACGCGCGATGTTGTTAAATCTTCGTAGCGCTGGTGATGTTCCAGGAATCATTTGGTTAACCCCTGGGACCCCATGAGGTCGCTAGTCAGGCGATCGCCGAAGTGTCAGGGATCAGCATGGCCACTGGAACCCCACGCTGGCCGCTGGGCCCTGCGCGCCATTTTGGGAGGTGTCTGGGGACCCCATTTGGCGAGCCGCTCTGACCCTGGCGCTGGGTCGCTGGGGTCTCATGTGCTCGCTACGCATGTGCCAGGGAAGGTTTATTGGCCGTGGCTGGAACTCCACACGAAGTCGCTGAGGCCCGCAAGGCGCGTGGTGGAGGTACCAGGGACTGACTCTGGCAGCCACTGGGGGACCGCTGGGCCGGGGACCCGTGGTCCAGGCTTGGGATGTGCCAGGGATTATTTGGCAGACGCTGGAACCCCAGACGGGTCGCTGGGCCTGTGCGCGCTTGGGGAGGTGCCAGAATCATTTGTTAGTTGATGGCACCCCGCCCTGGTCGCTGGGCCCGTGCGTGCGCTGGGAGGTGCCAGGAGACCATTTGGCGACCGCTGGGATCCCGTCTTGGTCGCTGGGGCCGATGTGTGTGCTGGGGATGTTCAGGGTCCATTTGGGGATACTCTTTGACCCTGTCTTGAGGTTGCTGGGGTTCGTCTCACGACGCTGGGGAGGTGTCAGAACGTTTGGCGTGCAGCTGGAACCCCACATGGCGTCGCTGGGGCCCGTCGTTGCGTGCTGGGAGGTGCCAGGAACCATTTCTGAGTCCCGCGCTCTTGCCCATCAGCGGGGTCGCTGGGACCGATGTCGCGCTGGGGAGTGTCAGGAACCATTTGCTAGCAGTTGTTGATTCGCCGATGTCGCTGGGGCCGATGTGCGTGCTGGTGATATTCCAGGAATCATTGGCAAGCCCCTGGGAGCCGCTAGGAAACGCTGGGGCTCGCGGGCTAACGCCTCGGAAGTGCCAGGGAACGCTGATGGCCACTGGGAAACCCCACCAAGTCGCTGGGTCCTGCAGCGCGGTGCTGGGATGCTAGCCACCATTTGGCGCAGCAGCGCTGGTAGCCCGAGCGAAGCTGCTGGGTCCCGTGTGTGTGCTGGGATGTCTCCAGGGACCCTGCAGACGAGGTCGCTGGGGCCTTCAGACGATCGCTGGGGAGTGTGCGTCAGGAGACCGTTTGGCGGGCCTCTGGAACCCACGCGGAGGTCTCTGGGACCCGCGACAAGTTGAGGTGTCATCAGAGACCATCGGCGCAGCCACTGGGACCTCGCGGAAAGTCAGCGCGTGGGGGCCCGCGGGTACCTGCTGTGGATGTGCCAGGACCATTTGGGGAGGTACGCTTTGGACCCCCATCGGGTCTCTGGGGGCCCGTGTGCTGGGGATGCCAGGGATTATTTGGCGAAGCTGCCAAATCCGCGTAAGTCGCTGGGGCCCCGTGGCGAGCCGCTGGGGAAGTGGGTGACAGTTTTACGAGCCGCTGGAAACCCACGAAAGTCTCTAGGCCCGTGGCATGTGCTGGGAGGTGCCAGGGATCATTTACAGCCGCCGACACTGTGTGGGTTTCGGGGCCCAGCGCAGACAGAGGTGTCAGGGACCATTTGGCGAAAGCCGGACACCGCGCAGAGGTAGCGGGGCTCTTGGCGCATCGCCAGATGTCAGGACAGCTTGGTAAGCCGCCGGAAACCCACGCAAAGTCTCGGCCCGTGCGCATGCTGGAGGTGCCAGGGATCATTTGGGAAGCGCCGAGACCCCAGCAAATTCACTGGGGCCCCGTGGCCACGGCTGGGGATGCTTAGTAATCTGGCTAACCAATCGGACCTTCGTGCGGGTCGCTGGGGTCTTCGTTCATGTGCTGGGGAGGTGCCAGGGACCACGGTGGGCGCTTTGAATCCCTCGCTGCGAAAGTCGCTGGGGCCCGTCGCGCTTGGGATGTGCAAGGACCATTTATGAGCTGTTGGCACACCGCGCTGTCCCTTGGGCACCCGCTGCCGCTAAGGAGGTACCTAGACCATCTTGAGCCACTGGGACCCCATCTGTTGCTGGGGCCCGTGCATGCAGGGGATGTGCCAGGGACCATTTGGCGAACCTCTGGGATCCCGCGAAGTCGCTGGGGCCCATGTGCGTGGGGTGGTGCCAGGGACCATTTACGAAAGACTGGGACCCCACGCCGGGTTGCTGGGGCCTGTCACGGTGCTGGGGGATGTGCCAGGGATCGTTTGGCGCAGCCTCTTTTACCCTCGTGAGGTCGTTATAGGTCGTGCATCACCTGAGGAGGTGTCAGGGACCATTTCGTCCGCTGAAACCCACGCTGTGAAGTCGCTGGGGCCCGGCGTGCGCTGGGGAGGTGCTAGGGACCATTTGGCGAGCCGCTGGGACACTACGTGAGGTCGCTTTGGGCTCTGCAATCGCTGGAGAGGTGACAGGGACTGTTTGGCAAGCCGCTTTGGCCCAGCGCAGAGTCGCCAGGGCCTGCATCGCGCTTGGGGATGTGCCAGGGACCATTGGCGAACCTCTGGGATCCTCTTGTGAAGTCGCTAGGCCCGTGCAAAGGCTAAGGGGTGGTGCCAGGGACCATTTGAGCAGCTGCTGGCACACCGCTCGGGTCCCTGGGCACCGGCGCTGGGGGGAGGTACCAGGGACCACTTGGCGAGTTACTGGGACCCCACGCCGGTTGCTGGGGCCCGTCGTGCTGGGTGGTGCCAGGATCATTTTACGGACACGAACACTACGTTATGTCACTGGGGCCCCCGCGCGCTCTGGGTGAGGTGCCAGGGACAATTTGGCAAGCCGCTTGACAACGCCCAATGTCGCTGGGGTTCGTGTTCACACTGGAGAGGTGCCAGGGACCATTTGTGTGTCGTAGGAACCCACAAGGGTCGTTGGGCCCAGTGAGCACGCTGGGGATGTGCCGAGGGACCATTTGGTGAGCCCTGGACCCCACGTGGGTCTCTGGGGGCCTGTGTGTGCCTGGGGAGTGCCAGGGACCATTTGGTAAGCCGCTGGGACCCACAAGAAAGTCGCCGGACCCAGTGCGGGGTCTCTGGGGCCGATGTGCGCTCTGGGAGGTGCCAGGGATCATTTGGCGAAGCTGCTGTTACCCCCATGTGCTGGGTCGCTGGTCCCAGTGTCTTGGCGCTGGGAGGGGCCAGGGACCATTTATTCAGGTTGCTGTTACCCCGCGTGGTGTCGCTGGGCACACGTGCACGCTGAGAGGTGGCAGGAATTATTTGGCGATCCGCTGGGACCCCGGGCTAAGTCGCTGTGCCCCTGCAAGACGCGGGAGGGGCCAGGACCATTTTGGAAGCCACTGGGACCCGGCGCCCGGGTGCTGAGCCCGTGCGCTCCTGGGATGTGCCAGTGAACATTTATGAAGCTGCTTGGACACTGCGTGGTTGCTAGGCCCTGGGTATTGGGTAGGAGCCAGGGACCATTTGATGAGCCGTTGGGTCCCCGCTCGAGGCCTGGTGCCTGTGCGCATGCTGGTGAGGTGCCAGGGACCGTTTGGCAAGCCACTGGGACCCTGCGCAGTCGCCAGGGCCCGTCTTGCGCTTGTGTAAAGTGCCAGGAACACTGGTGAGCCGTGGGAACCGCATTAAAGTCGCTGGCCAGTGTGCGTGATGGGTAGGAGCCAGGGACCGCTTTTGCGAGCCACTCGGACCGAGCTGGTCAGCTAGGCCCCTCGCGCGCTGGGCAGGTGCCAGGGACGATTTGTTGAGCCGCTGGGACCCCGTGCGGTTGCGGGGCCCGTGTGTGCTGGGGATGTCCCAGGGACCATTTGGCGAGCATCTGGGACCCCGCGCCAGGTCGCTGGGTCTCGTGCGATCGCTGGGGGTACCAGAACGGTTGGCGAGTCGCTGACCCCGCGCGGGTGGCGGGCGCCGTGCATGGACTGGGGAAGTGCCAGGGACAGTTTACGAAGACTGGAACCGCACCGCGAAGTCGCTGGGGCCAGTGTGCGGTTGGTGAGGTGCCAGGGACCATTTGGCGAGCCGCTTTGACCTCGCGAAGTCGCTGGGGCCGCGGCATGCGCTGGGGATGTGCCAGGGACCATTTATGGGCGTTTGACCACCATGCGCGCGATGTCGCTGGGGCCTGCAGGCGCGCTGTTTAAAAGCAGGACCATTTGGCGAGATCGCCGGACTTCGACGGGGTTGCTGGGCCCCATGCACGCGCTTGGGAGGTTCCAGGACTATTTCAGCGAGACGCTTTGGACCTCGCACGAAGTCGCTGGGTAATGGCGCGTGCTGGGAGGTGCCAGGGACCGTTTGGCGAAGCCTCTGGGACCCCGCGTGAGGTGTCTGTGGACCGAGCCGACGCTGTGGATATGCCTGGGACCATTTGCGGGCCGCTTGGACCCAGGTCTTGGGCCTCTGGGCCCGTGTGCTGGGTGGCACTGGGGACCATTTATGAAGTTTTTGGGACCCCAGCGCGATGTCTGGGTCCAGTGTGCGGCTGGGGATGCCAGGACCATTTGGCGACCTCTGAGACCCCGCGCGAGGTCGTTGGGGCTTGTGCTATGGCTGAGGTGCAAGGACCATTTATGAACTGCTGGGACACAGCAGCGTGGTTGCTAGGCCCTGTGTGTGCTTGGGTAGGAGCCAGGGACCATTTGATGAGCCGTTAACCCCCTGCTCGCGTGGCTGGGCCCCTATTCGGCTTGGGAGGTGCCAGGGACCATTTAAGAGCTGCTTTGACCTCTCGCGAAGTCGCTGGGGCCCGTGCATGTGCTGGGGATGCCAGGGACATTTTATACGTTGGGACCATGCGCGATGTCTCTGGGGCCCGTGCGTGTGCTGTTGAGTTGCCAGGACCATCTGGCGACGCCGACCCACGTGCGGGGTCGCTGGGGCCCCATGCACGCGGGGGAGGTTCCAGGACCATTTCGCGAGACGCTGACCGCACAAAAGTCGGCTGGGTACGTGCATGCGCTGGGAGGTGCCAGGGACCGTTTGGCGGGCGCTGGAACCCCATGCGAAGTCGGCACAGTGCCGATGAGCTTGCTGGGGTGGTGCCAGGGATCATTTGGCGAGCCTCTGGGACCCTGTGCCGGTCGCTGGGCCCCGTCTGCTGGAGGTGCGCCAGGGACCATTTGGGAAGCTGCTAGGACCACGCGCTAAGTCGCTGGGGCCCGCCTGCTGCTGGGGATGTCAGGAACCATTTGGAGAGCAGGTCGACCCAGCCGCAGTCTCTGGATCCCAGTAGCGCGCTGGGAAGAGGTGCCAGGGACCATTTATGGCCGCTTCCTTTACCCCGCTACGGTCGCTGGTCCCAGTGTGCGCCGCTTGGGAGGGGCCAGGAACTTCATTTGGCGGTAGCCGCTGGGATCCTCGCTGGGCTGGGTCGCTAGTCCAGTGTGCCGGTAGCCAGGGACCATTTGGCGAAGCCGCTGCTGGGACCCAGCCGGTGTCGCTGGGCCCCGCGTACCGCTTGGGAGGTGCCAGGGATTTGGCGCAGCCGCTGGGACCCCGGCTAAGTCACCGCCAGCCCCTGCGGCGCACACTTGGGAGGGGCCATATACCATTTGGTAAGTCGCTAGGGACCCAACGCCGAATTGCTGGGCACGCAAGGCTGGGAAGTGCCAGTTAACATTTGCAAGCCGCTGGGACAATCGCGGCGTGGTTGCTAGCCCTCGGGTGCGCAGGCTGCGGTGAGCCGACCATTTTGATGAGCCGCTGGGGACCCCGCCGAGGTCGCTGGTGCCCTGTGCGCATGCTGGTGAGGTGCCAGAACCATTTGGCAAGCCGCTGGGTCCGGTCCATGCCGCTAGGGATGTGTCAGGAACCATTGGCGAGCCGCTGGGGACTCGTGGTGAAGTCGCTGTGGCCCTGCAAGGCCAGTGGGCGCTGGTGAAACACTTTGCGGGAGTCAGTTGAACCGCATTAACGTAAGTCACTCAGCTGGGGCGTGCTGATGGGTAGGGAGCCAGGGACCATTTATAGAGCCACTCGACCCCGAGGGTCGCTTCGGGCCCCGCGCCGCGCCAGTTGGGCAGGTGCCAGGACGATTGTTGATTGCTGGGACCCCGCGCGGTCGCCGGGCCCGGGTGGTGTGCTGGGGGATATGCGCTAGGACCATTTGGGACCCTGGGACCAAGGTCGCTGGGGCTCGTCGATCGCTTGGGAGGTGCCAGTGAACGGTTGGCGAGCCGCTGGACTCGCCGGGTAGCTGGGCCCGTGTGGACTGGGGTGCCAGGGACAGTTTGGCGAAATACTGAACTACTGCAAGTCGCTTGGGGCCAGTGTGTGCGTGTAGGAGGTGCCAGGGGACCATTTGGTGAGCTGATTCGGACCTCCTGCTGGGTCGCTGGGCTCCCATATGCACGCTTGGGAAGTGCCAGGGACAGTTTGATTTAGTCTGCTGGAACCCCACACCAAGTCGCTGGAGGCCGTGTGCATGCCTTGGGAGGGTGCCAGGGAGCATTTTGCGATATAGCTGGGACCCCTGGGGTCATGGTCCTGTGCGCATGCTATGGAGAGGTGTCAGGGACCATTTGCAGTAGTTGGGACCGAGCACGATGTTGCTGAGGCCCCTGTGTGTGCTGGGGATGTTCCAGGGACCATTTGGCGAGCCTCTGGGACCCCGCGCCAGTTCGCTGGGGTTCGGCGATGGCTGGAGAGGTGTCGAGGACAGTTTGGCGGCCACTTGAACCGCACCGGGTCGCTGGGGCCCGTGGCGCATGCTGGGGGAGATGCCAGGGACCATTTTGCGAGCCGCCGGTCCCTGCGAGTTTCGCTGTGCCCCATAAAAAGCTTGGGAAGTGCAAGGGACAGTTTATTAGCCATTGGTACCCCACACAAAGTCACTGGGGATGTGCCAGGGACCATTTGCGACAGTTGGGACCCCCCGTGTTATATCACTGGGGCCCGTGGTGTGCTGGGATGTTCCAGGACCATTTAGCCGAGCCTCTGGGACCCTGAGCGAGTCGCTGCGGTTCATGCGATCACTGGGGAGGTGTCAGGACCATTTGGCGGAGCGCTGGAACCCCACGCAAAGTCGCTAGCCCCGTCGCATGCTGGGAGGTGTCGGGGACTGTTTACGGCCGCTGGGACACTGCGCCAAAGCCTGGGCTCTGGCGATCGCTTGGGGAGGTGTCAGGGACCGTTTTTGTGCCGGTGGAACCCTACCAAGTCGCTGGGTACCGTGGGGAGGTGTCAGGGACCGTTTACGCGCCACTGGACACTGCCCAAGGTCGCCTGGGCTCTGCGATCGCTGGGGAGGTGTCAGGGACCGTTTTGTAAGCCGGTGGAACCCCACGCTAAGTCATGGTGCAGTGTCGTGCTGGGAGGTGCCAGGGACCATTTAGTAAGTCATTGACCCCGCAAGAAGTGCGCTGGGGATGTCAGGACCATTTGCGAAAGCGTTGGGACCCATGTGATGTCGCTGGGGCCCTTTGCGCTCGCTGGGGAGGTGTCAGGGATCATTTGGCGAGTCGCTGGCACCCCGCCGCTTGGTCGCTGTTCCGTGCGTCACGCTGGACATGGGCGGGGACACGGCCAGCAGCTGGGACCCCACGCAGTCGGTCGGCCCGCAGCGTGCTGTTGAGGTGCCAGAACATTTAGCAGCTCGCTGGATTCCTCTTCGGCTGGTTAGCATGCTGGGATGTGCCAGGGACCATTTGCGGGCTGCTATACCACGCGCTGTGATGTCGCCATGGCCCGTAGGGCGTATAAGTTGAGGTGCCAGGACCATCTGGCGATCGCCGGATCACCGGGTGACGGGCTGGGGTCCTACGTGTATTGGGAGGTGTCAGGACCACTTGGCGAGCTGCTTTGACACCGCGCGCGGAGGTAGCGTGGGGGCCTGGCGACGCTGGAGATGTCAGGGACAGTTTGGCAAGTTGCCGTGGAAACCCACGCGAAAAGTTCTAGGGCCTGTGCGCGCTGGGGAGGTGCCAGGGATGGAAGCGTCGGTGACCCTGGCGCGAAATTCACTGGGGCCCGCGGCGCTGGCTGGGGATGTGCCAGTTGGCAATCTGGCCAATCAATCGACCTCCGGGTCGCTGGGGCCCGTACATGTGCTGGGAAAGCAGGACCATTTATGCAGCCGCCGAACACTCACGCGGGATGCCACTGGGGCCCTTGCGCGTTCTGGGTGAGGTGCCAGGGACAATTTGCAAGCCGCTTTGACAACGCCCAATGTCCTTGGGGTCTGTTTCACACTGGAGAGGTGCCAGGGACCATTTGGTGTGTCATAGGAACAGCCGGTGGGTGGAGGGGGCCCAGTGAGCACGCTGGGATGTGCCAGGGACCATTGGTGAGCCCTTGGACCCCTTACGGGGTCTTGGGCCTGTGTGTGTGCCTGGGAAGTGCCAGGGACCATTTGGTAAGTCGCTGGGACCCGCAAAGTCTCTCCGGACCCAGTCTGCGGGGTCTCTGGGGCCCGTGGGGCCTCCTGGGGGAGGTGCCAGGGATCATTTGGCGACTGCTGTTACCCCGTGCTGGGTCGCTGGTCCCAGTGTGCGCGCTGAGGGCCGGGACCATTTGGCAACCGCTGTTACCCCGCGTGTCATGGGCACCGCACGCCGCTTGGGAGGTGGCAGGAATTATTTGGCATCCGCTGGGACCCGGCGAAGTCGCTGTGCCCGCTTGCGCACGGGGAGGCCATAGACCATTTGGGAAGCCACTCAGACCGGTGGCAATTTGCTGGGCCTCTTTCGCTGGGGATGTGCCAGTGAACATTTATAGCTGCTTGGACACCGCAGCGTGGTTGCTAGGCCCTGTGCGTGCTGGGTAGGAGCCAGGGACCATTTGATGAGCCGTTGGGTCCCCGCCGAGGTCGCTGGTGCCTGTCGCATGCTGGTGAGGTGCCAGGGACCCGTTTAATAACCGCTGGGGTCCGTCCGCGTTAGGGATGTCAGGAACCATTGCGGCTGTTGGGACCCTCGATGAATCGCCAGGCCCGGTTGGCGCTGTGTAAGTGCCAGGAACACTTTGGTGAGTCGAGACACCGCACACCAAGTCGCTGGGGCCAGTGTGCGTGATGGGTGGAACCAGGACCATTTTATGAGCTACGGACCCCGGCGGGGTCGCTGGAGCTATCATGGCGTTGGGCAGGGTACCAAGGGACGATTTGCTGAGCGCTGGGACCCGTGCAAGTTGCCGGGCCCGTGTGTGTGCTGGGGATGTCCTAGGGACCATTGGCGAAAGCATCTGGGACCCTGCGCAAGGTCGCTGGGTCTCGTCGCGATCGCTGGGAGGTACCAGTGAACAGTTGGCGAGCCGCTGACCTTGCCGCTGCAGCTGGGCGCCGATGCATGGACTGGGAAGTGCCAGGGACAGTTTGAAGATTGGAACCCGCACGCAAGTCGCTGGCCAGTGTGCGTGCTGGTGGGCCAGGGGACCATTTGGCGAGCCGCTTTGACCTCTCGCTGGGTCGCTGGGGCCGATGGCATGCGCTGGGGATGCCAGGGACCATTTAAGGGGCTGTTGGGACCATCTGCCGATGTTGCTGGGGCCCGGTGTGCGTGCTGTTGAGGTGCCAGGGACCATCTGGCGAGGCAGCCCCGGACCCGCGGGTCGCTGGGGCCCCATGCACGCGCTGGGGAGGTCCTTAGGGACCATTTCGCAAGACGCCACCCGCACGAAGTCGCTGCTGGGGCAATGCGGCGCGGCGCTGGGAGGTGCCAGGGACCGCTGGCTTAGCCTCTGGGACCCCGCGAGGTGTCTGGGGGACCCGAAGCCATTGCTGTGGGATGTGTGCCTGGGGACCATTTGCGGAGCCGCTTTGACCTCAAGCGTGGGGTCTCTGGGCCCCGATGTTAATGTGCTGGGTGGCACCGGGACCATTTATGGCTTTGGGACCCAGCAACGTGTCACTGGGTCCAGTGTGCGTGCTGGGGGATGTGCCAGGACCATTTGGCGGCGAGCCTCTGAGACCCCTCTTGGCCGAGGTCGTTGGGGCTTGTGCTATGGCTGGGGATGTACCAGGGACCATTTGCGAGCTGCTGGGACACAGCAGCGTGGTTGCTAGGCCCTGTGTGCTGGGTAGGAGCAAGACCATTTGATGAGCCGTTGGGACCCTGCTCGGGCGTGGCTGGGCCCCATTCAGGCTGGGGAGGTGCAGGGACCATCTGGCGAGACGGACGGACGCGACGGGGTCGTGGGCCCCCAGCGTACGCCGCTGGGAGGTTCCAGGGACCATTTAGCAGACGCAACGACCCGCACGGTCGGGCAGGTGCGATGCATGCGCTGGGAGGTGCCAGGGACTGCTTATGGCCGGAACGCCTGGGCTAAGTCGCGGTGCCCGTGAGCTTGCTGGGTGGTGCCAGGGATCATTTGGCGAGCCTCTGGGACCCTGTGCAGGTCGCTGGGCCCCGTGCGTATGCTGGGGAGGTGCTAGGACCCATTTGGGAAGTTGCTAGGACCACGCTGCCAAGTCGCTGGGGCCCGCCTGGCGCTAGGATGTGTCAGGAACCATTTGGAGGCAGGTCGGACCCAGCAGTCTCTGGATCCTGTGCGTTGGAGGGGTGCCAGGGACCATTTCATGACCGCTCTTGCCCGCTGGGTCATGCTGGTCCCAGTGTGCGGCGCTGGGGAGGGGCCAGGGACCATTTGGCGAAGCCGCTGGGACCCCGGCTGGTCGCTGGTCCCAGTGTGCTCGCTGGTAGGGGCCGGGACCATTTGGCGAGCCGCTGGGACCCAGCGCTGTGTCGCTGGGCCCCGGTGTGCTGCTTGGGAGGTGCCAGGATTATTTACGAGCTGCTGGGACCCCGGCGAAGTCGCTGTGCCCGATGCGCACTTGGGAGGGGCCATACCATTTGGTAAGCCGCTGGGACCCAACGCGACCGCTGGGCAATGCGGCGCCGCTGAAGTGCCAGTGAACATTTGCAGTTGCTGGGACACCGCGCGCGTTGGTTATAGGCCAGTCGTAATAGGGTAGGAGCCAGGGACCATTTGATGAGCCGCTGGGACCCGCCGAGGTCGCTAAGCCTGTGCGCATGCTGGTGAGGTGCCAGGGACCATTTGGCAAGCCGGGGTCCGTCCGCTGCTAGGGATGTGTCAATAGGAACCATTTATAGCCGTTAGGACCCCAAGCAGAAGTTCGCCAGGTCTGCGGCTGTGTAAGTGCCAGGAACACTTTGGTGAGTCAGCTGGAACCATCACCTTAAGTCGCTGGGGCCAGTAAAAGCGCGGGCAGGTGCCAGGGACGATTTGCTGAAGCGCTGGGACCCCGCGGCTAAGTCAGCCAGTCCGGGTGGTGGTGTGCTGGGGATATGCCAGGGACCATTTGGCGAGCATCTGGGACCCTGCTAAGGTCGCTAGCTCGGCGACGCTTTGGGAGTGTTGTGCGGAACAGCTGGCGTCAGCTTGACCGCCGCTGATACAGCCATGGACTGGTAAGTGCCAGGGACAGTTTGGCGAGCCACTGGAACTGTGCAGGTAGCCACGAAGTCGCTGGGGCCAGTGTGCGTGTTTGGGAGGTGCCAGGGGACCATTTGGCGAAGCCGCTCGACCCCGCTGGGTCGCTGGGCCCCATATGCACGCTTTTGGGAAGTGCCAGGACAGTTTGTGAGCTGCTGAACCCCACACCAAGTCGCTGGGGCCGTGTGCATGCTTGGGAGGTGCCAGGGAGCATTTTGCGAGCAGCTGGGACCCGCGTGGGGTCGCTGGGTCCCGCGGGCATGCTGGAGAGGTGTCAGGACCATTGCGAGAAGTTGGGACCCGTGAGCACGATGTTGCTGGCCTATTATTGTGCTGGGATGTTCAGGGACCATTTAAGAGACGCTTTGACCCGCACGGTCGCTGGGTACGTGGTGCGCTGGGGGAGGTGCCAGGGACCGTTTGGGGCCGCTGGAACCCCATGCGGTCGCTGGTGCCCGTGAGCTTGCTGGGGTGGTGCCAGGGACCATTTTGGCGAGCCTCTGGGTCCCTGTGCCGGGTCGCTGGGCCCCGCGTGATGCTGGGAGGTGCCAGGGACCATTTGGCAAGCCGCTTTTACCCCCGCGGGCGAAGTTGTTGTGGCCCCTCGCTTTCTGCTGAGGTGCTAGGGACAGTTTGGCAAGCTGCTTTGACAATGCCCAATGTCGCTGGGTTTCGTGGTTCACACTGGGAGGTGCCAGGGACCATTTGCGTGCCATTTCGGGGACCCCGCTGCGGGGTCATGGGCCCAGTAGTACGCTGGGGATGTGCCAGGGACCATTTATGACCCCTTGACCCCGGGGTCTCTGGCGCCTGTATGTGTTGGGAAGTGCCAGGGACCATTTGGCAAGCAGCTTGGGACCCTGCGCAAAATGCGCTTCGGACAGTCTTTTGGGTCTCTGGGGCCGATGGTGCGTTCTGGGGATGTGCCAGGTATCATTTGGCGAAGCCGCTGCGACACCGTGGTCTCGGGTCGTCGGCCTGTGCTCTGGGGAGGTGCCAGGGAATCATTTGGCGAGCGCTGTTGCCCGTGCTGCGCCGCTGGTCCCAGTGTCCGCGCTGGGGAGGGCCAGGGACCATTTGCCAGCCGCTGTTACCCCGGCTACGGTGTCGCTGCCAGGCCCCGTGCGCTTGGGGAGCTGGTATGAATTATTTGACGACGCTGGGACCCCGCCGAATTTGCTGGGCCCGTGCGCGCCGCTGGGGATGTGCCAGGACCATTTGATGAGCGCTGGGACCCTGCACGGGTCGCTGGGTTTGGCGATGCTGCTGAGGTGTCAGGACTGACAGTTTGGCAAGTCGCTGGGACCTTGCTCGATGGAGGATTTGTCAGGGATCTTGTGGCAGCTGATGTGCCAGGGACCATTTGCGGGACCACGCGCTGCGGTTCAGTAGGCCCCAGCGTGTCGCTGGGGAGGTGCCATGACCATTTGCGAGCCTCTGGGACCCCTGTGCGGGTCGTTGGGGGCCATGCGATCGCTGGGGGTGAGGTGTCAGGACCGTTTGGCGGGGGACCCCACACAGGGTTTCCTGGGCCCCATGCGCGTGTGCTGGGAGTTCCAGGGACCATTTCTTGAAGCATTGACCCTGTGCGGTGTCTCTGGGGCCGTGTGTGTGCTGGGGATGCCAGGGACCATTTGATGTTGCTGCTGACACTGTGCGAGGTCGCTGGGGTCCCTGCATCGCTAGGAGCTGCTAGGGACAGTTTGGCAAGCTTGGACCCCTGCGCGATGTCACTGTTTCAGGAAGCGCACTGGTGAGGTGCCAGGGAGCATTTGCGGTGTCACCAAACCCACGCTGGTGTTTAAGCGGGAATTCGCGGCACGCCGCTGGGGAGGTGGCAGGTGGCTATTTGGCGATCCTGGGACCTCGCGGCGAAGTCGCTGTGCCCCGCAGGCGCACGCTGGGAGGCCATAGGGCCAGCTGGGGAAGCCACTGACCCAGCACGTAATCGCTGGGCCCGCGGCCCCTCGCCGTGGGATGCCAGTGAACATTTGAGAGCCGCTGCACACTGCGCGTGGGTTGCTAGGCCGTGCGTGTGCTGGGAGCCAGGGACCATTTGATGAGCCATTGGGACCCCGGCCGAGGTTGCTGGGGACTGTGCAATATTGGTGAGGTGCCAGGGACCATTTGGCAAGCCGCTGGGGACCCCTCAAGGCTTAAGTCGGTGTGGCTCCGCCCCAGTGCTGGAGGATGTGCCAGGACCATTTGGCTTGTGCCAACCGGACCCCGCGGCCTGGTCGCTGGACCCTTCGTGAGCATGCTGGGAGGTGCTAGGGAATTTGGTAAGTTGCTTTTGACCCGCACGATGTCGCTGTGGCCAGTGCACGCTGGGGATGCCAGGGACCATTTGGTGAGCCACTTTGGACCCAGCATCGGGTTCTCTGGGGCCGATGTGTTTGCTGGGGAGGTGCCAGGACCATTTGGCGAAGCCGGAACACTACGCGATGTCGCTGAGGTCCATCGCATGCCGCGTTGGAAAGGGTGCTAGGGACAGTTTGGCAAACCACTTGGACAACGCGATGTCGCTGGGGCCTCGTGTGTGCACTGGGAGATGCCAGGGACCATTTGACAGCCTATGGGACTCAATGCCGGGTCGCTGGGGTCTGTGCGCTGCTTAATTGAGGTGCCAGGGACCATTTGACGGCCGCTGGGACTCCACGCCGGTCGCTGGGGGTATGTGCGGGCCTGGGGATGTGTCAGGGACCATTTGGCGAAGCTGCCAACCCCGCTGCGGAAGTCGCTGTGGCCTCGCAAGTGTGCTGTGGATGTGCCAGGTATCATCATTTGGCTAACCGGGCTGGAACAGGGACCATTTCATTAGCCACTGGGAGGTCGCTGCTGGTGTCGCATGGCAGCCCTCGCACGCGCTGGGGAGGTTCCAGGGACCGTTTTGCGAATGGGCCTGACCCAGCATCGTGGTTCCCAAATGTGTGCGTGCTGCATGTGCCAGGTATCATTTTGGCGAACCACTAGAACACCGCTGCAGGGTCGCTTCGCCCCGCGGCGCGTGCTGTGGGTGGTGCCAGGGATCATTTGCCAGCTATCCCGCCAGCTGGGTCGCTAATCCTGTAAAAGGCTGGAGAGGGGCCATATACCATTTTGCAAGTTGCTGGGACTGGACGTGAATTCACTGGGCCCGTGGCGCCGCTGGGAAGTGCCAGTGAACATTTATGGCCGCTGGGACACCGTGTGTTTGCTAGGCCCAGTGTGTGCTGGGTAGGAGCCAAGGGACCATTTGATGAGCCGTTGGGACCCCGCCGAGGTCGCTGGAGGCCTGTGCACATGCCGGTAAGGTGCCAGGGACCATTTGGCAAGACGCTGGGACCCAGCGAAGTCGCTGAGAGACCCGTCCGCGCTTTGGGATGTCAGGGCCATTGCGCAGCCGCTTACCCAGCTACAGGTCGCTGGTCCCAGTGTGCACCGCTTTGACCCTGCGATGTCGCTATTGCCCGTGCGTGCGCCATGGATGTGAAAGGGACCATTGCAAGCTGTTGGGACACCAGCGATGTCGCTTTGGGCCTGTGCTGGGACTGTACTACTAGGGATCATTTGCGAAACCTCTTGGACCCCTACGGCGTGGTTGCTGGGGCCCGTGGGCGGTCGCTGGGAGGTGTCTGGGTCCGTTTTACGGGTCGCTGGAACCCCACACGAAGTCGCTGGGGCCCGCATGCAGCGTTGGGGATGTGCCAGGACCATTTGCAATCCGCTGGGACCCCCGCGATGTTGCTGGGGCCTAGTTCTTGCACTGGAGAGAGACCAGGACCATTTTGCAGAGCCTCTGGAACCCTGCGCTAGTTTGTTGGGGCTCAGGCGATCGCTGGGGAGGTGCAGGACCGTTTGGCCGCTGGAACCCCACGGAAAGTCGCCAGGCTGTGCACATCCTGGGGGACCATTTGGCGAGCCTCTGGGACCCTGCGCGAGGTCGTTGGGGCTTGTGCGATCGCTGGGAGGTGTCAGAACCGCTTTACGGTCGCTGGAACCCCACGCGAAGTCGCTGTGGCCGTCGCGGCGTGCTGGGAGGTGGTAGGACCATTTCACAAACCGCCTTACCCCGCGCTGGGGTCCTGGGGCTCGATGGTGCGTGCTGGGGAGGTGCCAGGGACAGTTTACGAGCCACTGAACTCCACACGGTCGCTGGGTTCCGTGGTGCGCTGAGGTTTTACCAGGGACCATTTGGCGAGCCTCTGGGACCCCATGCGAGGTCCTTGGGGCTTGTGCAATCGCTGGGGAGGTGTCAGAGACCATTTGGCGGGCCGCTGAACCCCACGTGAAGTCGCTGGGAGCCCGTCTCTTGGCGGCTGGTGAGGTGCCAGGGACCATTTCGCGAACCGGCTCTTGTCCCACACGGGGTCTCTGGGGCCCGTGTGCGTGCTGGGGATGTGCCAGGGACCACTGGCAGCCACTGGGACTCCGGTGAGGTTTTGGGGGCCGTGGTCCGGGCTGGGGATGTGCTAGGATCATTTGGCGAAGCTGCCGGGACCCCGTGACGGGTCGCTGGGGCCCCATGCGTTGGGCAGGTGCCAGGGACGCGGTCGAGACGCTGGGAACCTGCGCAAAGTCACACTGTAATCGCTGGGGAGGTGCCAGTGAACAGTTGGCGAGCAGCTTTGACCCCGCTGGGTCATGGGCACCGTATGGACTGGGGAAGTGCCACGGACAGTTTGGCGAGCCACTGGAACCGCTGCGAAGTCGCTGGGACCCGTGTGCGTGCGCAGGAGGAGCCAGGGACCATTTGGCAGCCACTTTCCGGACCCAGAGCGAGATCCGCTGGGCCCCATGCGCGCGGCGATGGGAGGTGGTAGGACTATTTGGCGAAGCTGGGACCCCGCGCTGGGTCGCTGGGTACCCGCGGCATCGCTGGGGAGGTGATAGGGACCATTTGGCAAGCCGCGACCCTGCGCGATGTCGCCTGTGCCCAGCGTGCGCTGCAGATGTGAAAGGACCATTGCAAGCTGTTGGGACAACGCAGCGATGTCGCTTTGGGCTCGCGTGCGTGCTGGGACTGTGCCAGGGATCATTTGCGAGCCTCTTGGACCCTGCATGTGGTTGCTGGGGCTCGTGCGATCGGCTGGGGAGGGTGTCTGGGTCCATTTGGCGGGCCGCTGGAACCCCATGCACACAAGTCGCTGGGGCCTGTCGACTGCATTGGGGATGTGCCAGGGACCATTTGCATCCGTTGGGACTCCGCATGTCGCTGGGGCCTAGTGCTTGCACCGGAGAGGAACAAGGGACCATTTTGTGAGCCTCTGAACCCTGCGCTAGTTTGTTGGGGCTCGTCTCGATCTCTGGGAGGTGCCAGGGACCGTTTGGCGGGTAGCTGAACCCCACGGAAAGTTGTTGTGGCCCGGCGCATCCTGGGGATGCAGGGACCATTGGCGAGCCTCTGGGACCCCACGCAAGGTCGTTGCTCGTGGGCGATCGCTGGGAGGTGTCATGAACTGTTTGGCGTTGCTGAACCCCACGCCAAGTCGCTGTGGCCGGTGCGCCGTGGTGGGAGGTGGTAGGGACCATTTCACAACCGCTCTTACCCCGGTAAGGGTCTCTGGGGCTCGTGTGCATGCTGGGGTGGTGCCGAGGACAGTTTGGCGAGCTGCTGAACTCCACACGCAAGTCGCTGGGTTCCGTGCGCCCAGGTGAGTTGACACGGACCGCTTGTCGAGTCACTGACCCCGCAAAGTGGGTCGCTATCCCATGCGCGCTGGGATCACCAGGGACCATTTGGCGAGCCTCTGGGACCCTAAGGCGCAGGTCCTTGGGGCTCGTATGCATCGCTGGGAGGTGTCAGAGATCATTGGCGGGCCGCTTGGGGCCCATGCTGCGGCTGGTGAGGTTAGACCATTTCGTGAACCGCTTCTGTCCCACACGGGTCTCAGTTCGTGGTGCGTTGGGATGTGCTAGGACCACTTTACGAGTCAGCCGGGACCTCGTGACGGGTCGCTGGCTCTCGGCGGCGCCTGGGAGGTGCCTGACCATTTGAGTGCCGCTGCAGGACCAAGGTAGTCACTGTGGCCCGTGCATGCCTGGAGGTGCTAGACATTTATGAGGCTGGACCCCGGGCGGGTCATGGGTCTTGCTAAAGGCTTGGGAAGTGCTAGACAGTCAAGGCCGCTGGACTCCCACACGAAGTCGCTTGGGCCCGTAGCGTGCATTGGGATGTGCCAGGACCATTTAGAGCAGTTTGGGACAGCACGATGTCGCCAGTCTGGGAACCTATGTCTGGGGGGATGTGCCAGGGACCATTTGATGAGCCACTGGGACCCACTGTGCGAGGTCGCTGGAGCCCTGCGATCGCTGGGGATGGGCCAGGAGCATTTGGCAATCGCTTGGACCCTGCGTGGGGTGCGGGTCCGGGGCTCGTGGACTGGGGAAGTGTCAGGTACGGTTTGGGCCACTGGAACATCACACGGTTGCTGGGACCCATCTCTGCGTGCTGGTGTGCCAGGGTCCATTTGGCACTCCGGCCCCCGCCGGGGTCGCTGGGCCCCATGGCGTGCTGGGGAGGTGGCAGGACTGTTGGCTGCCACTGGGACCCCGAAGTCCCTGGAGTACCGTGCGCTGTGGGGTGCAGGGACCATTTGGCGAGCTCCCCTCGACCCCGCGATGTCGCTGGTGCCCGTCGTGCGCGGATGAAAGGGACCATTTGCAAGCTGTTGGGACAAAGCGTAACTTCAGCAGCTTGTGTGCATGGGGACTGTGCAGGATCATTTATGCCTCTTGGACCCGTGGTTGCTGGGGCTCGTGCGATCCGAGGTGTCTGGGTCCATTTGGCGGGCGCTGGAACCCCACACGAAGAGGCTGGGCCGTGCGTATGTTGGGGATGTGCGGGGACCGCCAGGATCCGTTGGGGACCCCAGCGATGTCACTGGGGCCTAGTGCTTGCACTGGAGAGGACCAGGGACCATTTGAGGAGCATCTGGTACCCTGCGCTAGTTTGTTGGGGCTGGAAATCGCTGGGGAGGTGCCGGGACCGCTTTGGGGCCGCTGGAACCCCACGGAAAGTTGCTGGCCCGTGCACATCCTGGGGATGTGCATGGGACCATTTGGCAAGCCTCTGAACCCTGTGCGGTCGCTGGGGCCGTGCTTGCACTGGGGATGTGCCAGGACCATTTATGGCTGTTGGGACCACGATGTCGCTGTCCCGTGCGTGTTGTTGAAGTGCGCAGGGACCATCTACAGATGCTCGACCCCGCTGGTGGTCGCTGGGTCCCACACGCTGGGGAGGTTCCAGGGGCCATTTCGAGTCAAGGACCCCGCACGGTCGCGTTGGGCCAGTGTGGGCCTGAGGGGCCAGACCATTTTGCGAGCCGCTGGGACCCCACATCGGAAGTCGCTGTGGCCCGTAGCGCATGGGGATGCCAGGGACCACGGATAGCCTCTGGGACCCTGGGCAAGTTGTTGCGGCTTGTGCGCTGGTCCCGAAGGGGTTTGGGCCCGCACCCGCTGTGTAGGTGCCAGGGATCATTTGGCGAGTCGCCGGCACTCGCTGGGTTTGAAGTCCCAGCACGTACTGGAGATGGGCCAGGACCATTTGGTGAGCCGCTGGGAAACCACATGAAGTCGCTAAACTGCAAAGCGTGCTGGGAGGTTGCAGGGCCATCTGGTGAGACGGCTCCTACCCCACACGGGGTCGCTGGGGCAGTCATTGGGGCCCGCTTGTGCTGTGGATGCCAGGGACCATTTGCGGTCCCGTTGGGACCCTGAGCGATGTCGCTGGGGCCCGTGTGTGTTGTTGGGTGCAAGGGACCATCTGGAGATGCTCGGACCCGGTGGTTGCTTGGCCCCATGCTGCGCTGGGGAGGTTCAGGACCATTTGGCGAGCCGCTGGGTCCCCACACGAAGTCTCTTGGCCTGGCGTGCTGGGGATTTGCCAGGGACCATTTGGAGAGCCTCTGGGACCCTGCGCAAGGTCGCTGCGCTCGTGAGATCGCTGGAAGGTGTCAGGGACCCGTTTGGCGAACCACTGGAACCCCATCGCCAAGTCGCTGTGCCCCGTTCATGTGGGAGGGCCATATACCATTTAGGCAGCTGGAACCCCACGTGAAGTCGCTGGGCCCGTGCACGCGCTGGGGAGCAGTGAATATTTGCAAGCCGCTGGGACACCGCCATGGTTGCTAGGCCCGTGCGGTGCTGGGTAGGAGCCACTGACCATTTGATGAGCCGCTGGGACCCCCGCGCTTAGCGGTCGCTGGTGCCTATGCGCATGCTGGTGAGGTGCCAGGGACCATTTGGAGAGCCTCTGGACCCTGCGCGCGGTTGTTGCGGCTTGTGCGCGCACTGGGAGGTGCGAGGACCATTTTGCCAGCCTCTCGGTCCCATACGGGGTTTCTGGGCCCGATGCACGCCGCTGGTAGGTGCCAGGATCATTTGGCGAAAAGTGCTGGCACCCGCGCTGGGTCGCTGGTCCCAGCACGCACTGGAGATGGGGCTAGGACCATTTGCGAGCCGCTGGGAAACCATGAAGTCGCTTGGGGCCCGTGTGCGTGCTGTTGAGGTTGCAGTGACCATCTGGTGAGACGCTCTGACCCCACAAAGTCGCTGGGGCAAGTCATTAGCCCCGTGGCTTGTGGTGGATGCCAGGGACCATTTGGCGAGCCGCTGGGACCCGCACGAAGACGCTGGGGGTCCGTCCGGCGAGGATTTGTCAGGAACCATTGCGGCAGCTGCTGGGACCCCGTGGTGAAGTTGCCGGACCACGCGCTGGGTAATTGCCAGGAAACACTTTTAGGAGCTGCTGAACCGGGCATTACCAAGTCGCTGGGCCAGTGTATGCTGGTAGAGCTAGGACCATGGCAAGCCGCTCGGACCCTGAGCAAGTCGTTGGGCCCCAGCGCCAGCAGGTGCCAGGACGACGGTCGTGCCGCTAGGACCCTGCGCAAAGTCGCTAGCTCAGGTAATCGCTGGGAGGCGCCAGAACAGTTGGCGAAGCCGCTTTTAACCCCGCTGCTGGGTCGCTACGCCGCGCGGGACTGGGGAAGTGCCACGATGTCGGCTGCACATCGGTCGCTGACCTGTAAAGGCCCAGGTGAGTTGACACGACTGGCTGGTTGTCAGCCGACCCCGTTGGTCATGGGCCTCATGCGTATGCTTGGGGATTTACTAGGACTACATTTAAGGAGCCTCTGACTCAAGAGGTCCTTGGGGCTCAGACGATCGCTGGGAGGTGTCAGAGACACTGATGGGCCGCCAACTCCCACGCAGTCGCTGGGGCCCACAGTGCTGGGGATGTGCCAGGGACCACTTACGCCACTGGGACTCCGTGAGGCCCTTGTCCCCGTGTCCGGGCTGGGGGATGCTAGGATCATTTGGCGAGCCGTTGGGACCCCGCGATGTCGCTGGGGTCCGTGGTGCGTGCTGGGAGGTGCCTGGGACCATTTGGCGAGCTGCTGGACCCTGGCAATGTCGGGCCCCGCGCGCGTATTGGGAAGTGCCAGGGACAGTTTGCAAGCCGCTGGACTCCCACGCCGGTCGCTGGGGCCTGTGCATCTGCTGGGAGGTGCCAGGACCATTTGGCTAGTTGTTCGGACCCCTTAGAGTCGCTGGGTCCGATGCGTGGACTTGAGGAAGTGCCAGGGACCAGTTTGGCGAGCCACTGGAGACAGCACCGGGTCGCTGGGACCCGTCTGCGTGTGGTGAGGAGCCAGGGACCATTTGGCGAAACCACCGGACCCAGAGCGGATGAAGGGCCCCACGCACATGCTGGGAGGTGGCAGGAGTATTTGGGAGCCGCTGAGACCCAGCGGCTGGGTCGCTGTGTACCGATGCACGCTGTGGAGGTGCCAGGGACCATTTAATAAGCCCTTTGACCCCCGCGCGATGTCGCTGGTGCCCGTCTTTTCCGCGGATGTGAAGGACCATTTGCAAGCTGTTGGACACCGCGCGATGTCGCTTCGGCTCGTGTGCGTGCTGGGACTGTGCCAGTGATCATTTGCGAGCCTCTTGGACCCTGCGCATGGTTGCTGGGTTGTCACGATCGCTGGGAGGTGTCTGGGTCTGTTTGGCGGGCGCTGAACCCCCACGAAAGTCGCTGGGGCCCGTGTGTGCGGGCTGTGCCGAGGACCATTTGTGATCCCGTTGGGACCCCACGGCGATGTCGCTGGGGCCTAGTGGTTGCACTGGAGAGGGACTAGGGACCATTTGGTGAGCATCTGGTACCCTGCGCTAGTTTGTTGGGGCTCGTGGTGATCTCTGGGGAGGTGCCAGGGACCGTTTGGCGGGCGCTGAACCCCACGGAAAGTTGCTGTGGCCCGTGCACATCCTGGGGACCATTTGGCGAGCCTCTGGAACCCCGGACCCGCGAGGTCGTTGGGCTTGTGCGATCGCTGAGATGTGTTCAGGAACCATTTGGCGAGCAGTTGGGACCCGCTTGATGTTGCTGAGGCCCTGTGTGTGCTGGGGATGTTCAGGGACCATTTAGCGAGCTCTGGGACCCTCAAGCAAGTTCGCTGGGGTTGGTGTGCAATCGCTGGGGAGGTGCCAGGGACCATTTTGCGAGCCGCTCGGTCCCCAGGGTCGCTGGGCCCCCCATGTGCGCTGGGAAGTGCTCAGGACCATTTGGAGCAGTTGGGACCCCTGCGTTATCACTGGGGCCCGTGCACACTTTGGGTAGGTTCCAGGGACCTTTTGGCGGGCCGGTGGGACTCAACGCCTTGTCGCTGGGGTCCGTGTGCGCGCTGGGGATGTGGCAGGGACCATTTGCGAGTTGCTGGGACCCCGTGAAGTCGCTGTGGCCCGTGCCCGCGCTGTGGATGTGCCAGGGGCCATTTGGCGAGCCGCTTGGATCCCGCACTGGGTCTCTGGGGCCCGTGTGTGTGCTGGGGAGGTGCCAGGGACTATTTGGCAAGCCGCAGGGACTCCGCGCGGGGTCTCTGGGCCCGTGCACGCTGGGAGGTGCCAGGGATCATTTGCCCGAGCCGCTGGCACCCGCTCTGTTAAGCTGGTCCCAGTCACGCGCTCAGAGAGGGGCCAGGGACCATTTGGCGAGCCGCTGGTACCCAAACAGTCGTCGCTGGGGCTCGTGTGCGTGCTGGGGATGTGCCAAGGACCATTTGGAGCCGGCTTGGATCCTCACTGGGTCTCTGGGGCCCGTGTGTGCTGGGGAGGTGCCAGGGACTATTTGGCAAGTCAGGGACTCCAAAAGCCGGGTCTCTGGGGCCCGATGTGTGCTAGGGGAGGTGCTAGGGACCATTTGGGAAGTTGCTGGACCACGCTAACTCGCTGGGGCCTGAACACGCTGGGGATGTGACAGGGACCATTTCGCAAACCACTGGGATCCCACGCGGGGTCTCTGGGCCCGTGCGCTGGGGAAGTGCAAGGGACAGTTTGGCGAGCACTGGAACCCCATGAAGTCGCTGGGGCCCGTGCTAGGGAGGTGTAGGGACCATTTGGCAGCCGCTGGGACTCCACGCCTGGTCGCTGGGGTCCGTGGACGCGCTGTGGATGTGGCAGGGGACATTTTAGAGCCGCTGTGACCCCGCAAGGTCACTGTGTCCCTTTGGCGCACGCTGGGTGTCAGGGACCATTGCGAGCCTCTGGTACCCAGCGTGGTTGCTGTGCCCTGTGCACGCGCTGGTAGGAGGGACCATTTAGTGCGCGCTGGAACCCGCCCACGCTGTGTCGCTGGGTCCCGTGTGCTGGGGGGAAGAGCCAGGGACCATTTTGCGAGCCGCTGGGACCCCATGTGGGTTCGCTGGGCCCCGTGCGTGCGCTGCGGAGGTGCCAGGGACCATTTGATGAACCGCTGCGGCCATGTGAAAGTCGTTGGGGCCCCGTGCGGCGTGCTGGGGATGTGCTGGGGACCATTTGGGGGCCTCTGAGACCCTGCGAGGTCGCTGGGGCCCGTGCGATCGCTGGGGAGGTGCCAGGGACTGTTTGGCGGGCACTGGAACCCCACACGAAGTCGTTGGGGCCCATGCAGGCGTGCTGGGGAGGTGCCAGGGATTATTTTTTTCAAACCGCTGGGACCCTGCCCAAGTAGCTGGGCCTTGTGCGTTCGCTGGGGATGTGCCAGGACTATTTGGTGAGCCGCTGGGACCCCGCTCGAAGTCACTGGGCCCCGTGCGCGTGCTTGGGAGGGGCCAGGGACCATTTGGCGCTGGAACCCCTGCAAGTCGCTGGGGCCCTTGCGCTTGCTGCGTTGTGCCAGGAACTGTTGCGAGGCAGCTGGGACCCCAGTCGCTGTGTCCCGTGCTCGCGATGAGGGATGTGTCAGGACCATTTCGAGCTGCTGGAACCCCGGGGGTCAGGGCCCAGTGCACATGCGCTGAGGAGGTGCCAGGGACCTGTCGTGTGGCGTGGGTCCCTGCACAAGGTTGCTGGGCCCGTGTGATCGCTGGGGAGGTGCGGGGCCATGTCAGGCCGTGGGACCCTGCGTGAGGTTGTTGGAGCCCGTGTCGTGCGATGGGAGGGGCCAGGGACCATTTGGCGAGCTTCTGGGACCCCGTGTGGGGGTCGCTGGCCCAGTGCATGCACTGGGAGGTACCAGGGACCATTTGATCGAGCGTTGGCGACCCGTCAGGGGTCAGTGGGCCCCATGCACATGCTGGGGAGGAGCCAGGTAACATTTGGCGAGCCACTGGGATCCCGCGCTTAGTTGCTGGGCCTTGTGCGCGCACTGGGTAGGAGCCAGGGACCATTTGTTGAGCCGCTGGGACACCGCACGGGGTCGCTGGGGCCTTTGCGGGTGCTGGTGCAGTGCCAGGGACCATTTGGCGAGCCGCTGGGACCCTGTGCCAGGTAGCTGGGCCTCTTGCGCGCGCTGGGGATGTGCCAGGGACCATTTGGTGAGCCGCTGGGACCCCGCTCGAAGTCACTGGGCCCCGTGCGCGTGCTAGGGAGGGGCCAGGGACCGTTTGGCGAGCCGCTGGAACCCCACACAAAGTCGCTGGCGCCCGTGCGCGTGCTGGGGTTGTGTCAGGGACAATTTTCGAGCCGCTGGGACCCCGCGCAAGGTCACTGTGTCCCTTGCGCACGCTGGGTATGTGTCAGGGACCATTTGCGAGCCTCTGGTACCCCGCGCGTGGTTGCTGTGCCCTGTGCACACGCTGAGTAGGAGCCAGGGACCATTTGGTACGCTGCTGGAACCCCACGCTGTGTCGCTGGGTCCCGTGTGTGCGCTGGGGAAGAGCCAGGGACCATTTGCGAGCCGCTGGGACCCCATGTGGGTTCGCTGGGCCCAGTGCGTGCGCTGCGGAGGTACCAGGGACCATTTGACGAGCCGCTGCGGCCCTGTGAGAAGTCATTGGGGCCCGTGCGCGTGCTGGGGATGTGCTAGGGACCATTTGGCGAGCCTCTGAGACCCTGCGCGAGGTCGCTGGGGCCTGTCGATCGCTGGGAGGTGCCAGGGACTGTTTGGCGGGACGCTGGAACCCCACACGGTCATTGGGGCCCATGTGCGTGCTGGGGAGGTGCCAGTGATTATTTTTCAAGCCGCTGGGACCCTCGCCAGGTAGCTGGGCCTCGTCTTGGCGTGCTAGGGAGGGGCCAGGACCATTTAGCGAGCCGCTGGGACATCGCAAGTCGGTCGGGCCCGTCGCATGCTGGGGTTGTGTCAGGGACAATTTTACAGCTGCTGGGACCCCGCGCTTGGTTGCTGGGCCCAGTCATTGCCGGGGGATGTGTCAGGGACCATTTGCAGTTGCTAGGACCCCGCTTGGTTGCTGGGCCCAGTGCATGTGCTGGGGAGGTGCCAGGGACCATTTCGTGAGCTGCTGGAACCCCTGCACAAGGTTGCTGGGGCCCTCTGATGCTGGGGAGGTGCCAGGGACCATGTCATGAGGCCGTAGGTCCCCTGCACAAGGTTGCTGGGGCCCGATGTGATCGCTGGGGAGGGGCCAGGGACCATTTCGCGAGCTTCTGGGACCCCGTGTGGGGTCGCTGGCCCAGTGCATGCACTGGGGAGGTACCAGGGACCATTTGACGAGCCGTTGCAACCCCGTGCGGGGTCAGTGGGCCCCATGCACGCCCTGGGGAGGAGCCAGGTAACATTTGGCGAGCCACTGGGATCCCGCGCGTGGTTGCTGGGCCACATGTGCGCGCTGAGGAGGTGCCAGGTAACAACTGGCGAGCCGCTAGGACCCCGCGCGTGGTTGCTGGGCCCTGTGCACGTGCTGGGGAGGGTCCAGTGACCATTTGGTGAGCCGCTGGGAAACCGCGCAAAGTCACTGGGATCGGTCTGCGCCGTAGGGAGGCCAGGGGAGTATTTGGCAAGCCGCTGGGACCACGTGCGGTCGCTGGGACCCTTGCATGCGCTGGGGATGTGTCATGGACCATTTGCGAGCCGCTGGGACCCGCCGCGTGGGTTGGGGCCTTGTGCGCGTGCTGGGGATGTGCCAGGGACCATTTGCAAGCCGCTGGGTCTACGCGCGTGGTTGCTGGGCCTTGTGCGTTCGCCAGGGCATTTTGTTGAGCCGCTGGGACCCCGCGCGACGGGTCGCTGGGGCTCGTCTTGTCTGGTGCGCAGTGCCAGGGACCATTTGGCGAGCCGTTGGGACCCTGCGCCAGGTAGCTGGGCCTCCTGCTCGCGCAGGGGATGTGCCAGGGACTATTTGGCTATCCGCTAGGACTCCGCGCGAAGTCACTGGGCCCCGTGCGCTAGGGAGGGGCCAGGGACCATTTGGTGAGGCGCTGGGACCCCGCTCAAGTCACTGGGCCCCTTTGCATGCTAGGGGCCAGGGACAGTTTGGCGACCGCTGGAACCCCCACACGAAGTCGCTGGGGCTCGTGCGGTGCTGGGAGGTGCCAGGAATATTTTTCAAGCCGCTGGGACCCTCGTCAGGTAGCTGGGCTTCGTTCGGTGCTGGGGATGTGCCAGGGACTATTGGTGAGCCGCTAGGACCCAGCGCGAAGTCACTGGGCCCCTTGCGCGCTAAGGAGAGGCCAGGGACCATTTGGTGAGCCGCTAGGACCCCGCGGAAAGTCACTGGGCCCGTCTGCGTGCTAGGGGGGCCAAGGACCATTTGGCAAGCCGCTGGGACCCCCGCAAAGTCACTGTGTGTCCTTGCGCGTGCTGGGGTTGTGTCAGGGACCATTTGCGAAGCCTCTGGTACCCGCAGCGTGGTTGCTGGGCCCTGTGCACGTGCTGGGGAGGGTCCAGGGACCATTTGGTGAGCCGCTGGGAAACCGCGCAAAGTCACTGGGATCGGTGCGCGGTAGGGAGGGGCCAGGGAGTATTTGGCAAGCCGCTGGGACCACGTGCGGTCGCTGGGACCCTTGCATGCGCTGGGGATGTGTCATGGACCATTTGCGAGCCGCTGGGACCCGCCGTGGTTTGGGGCCTTGTGCGGCGTGCTGATGTGCCAGGGACCATTTGCAAGCCGCTGGATCTACGCGCGTGGTTGCTGGGCCTTGTGCGTTCGCCAGGGCATTTTGTTGAGCCGCTGGGACCCCGCACGGGGTCGCTGGGGCTCGTGCGCGTGCTGGTGCAGTGCCAGGGACCATTTGGCGAGCCGCTGGGACCCTCGCCCGGGTAGCTGGGCCTCCTCGCGGATGGGGATGCCAGGGACTGTTTGGCTATCCGCTAGGACTCCGCGCGAAGTCACTGGGCCCCGTGCGCTAGGGAGGGGCCAGGGACCATTTGGTGAGCCGCTGGGACCCTCAAGAAGTCACTGGGCCCGTGCATGCTAGAGGGGCCAGGGACAGTTTGGCTAGAGCTGGAACCCCACACGGTCGCTGGGGCTCGTGGCGGTGCTGGGAGGTGCCAGGGAATATTTTTCAAACCGCTGGGACCCCAAAGGGGCCAGGTAGCTGGGCTTCGTTCGCGTGCTGGGGATGTGCCAGGGACTATTTGGTGAGCAGCTAGGACCCAGCGGAAGTCACTGGGCCCCGTGCGCGTGCTAGGGAGGGGCCAAGGACCATTTGGCGAACTGGGACCCCGCAAAAAAGTCACTGTGTTCCTTCTTTGCGCCATGGGGTTGTGTCAGGGACCATTTTATGAGCCTCTGGTACCCCACGCTGGTTGCTGTGCCTCTGTGCACGCTGAGTAGGAGCCAGGACCATTTGGTGCGCTGGCTGGAACCCCACGCTGTGTCGCTGGGTCCCGTGTGTGCGCTGGGGAAGAGCCAGGGACCATTGCAGCCGCTTTTGGACCCCACTGGGGTCGCTGGGCCCAGTGCGTGCGCTCACGGAGGTACCAGGGACCATTTGACGAGCCGCTGGGGCCCTGTGGAGAAGTCGTTGGGGCCCGTGTGCGTGCTGGGGATGTGCTAGGGAACCATTTGGTGAGCCTCTGAGACCCTGCGCGAGGTCGCTGGGGCCCGTGCGATCGCTGGGAGGTGCCAGGGACTGTTTGGTGAGTCGTTGGAACCCCCACACATGAAGTCGCTGGGGCCCGTGCATGTGCTGGGAGGTGCCAGGATTATTTTTCAAGCCGCTGGGACCCTGCGCCAGGTAGCTGGGCCTTGTGCACGCGCTGGGGATGTGCCAGGGACTATTTGGCGAGCCGCTAGGACCCCGCGCGAAGTCACTGGGCCCTGTGCGCTAGGGGGGGCCAGGACCATTCGCGGCGCTGGGACCCCTTTTGAGTCGCTGGGCCCTGTGCCCGCGCTGGAGAGGTGCCAGGGACCTTTTGGCAAGTGCTGGGACCCCACTCGAGGTCACTGAGGCACCACCTAGAGACACCAGGGAACGTTTTACGAGCCGCTAGGATCCCGCGCGGGGTCGCTGGGGGCCGTACGTGCGCTGGGAGGTGCCAGGTACCATTTGGCAAGTCGCTGGGACGCCGAGCAGTGTCGCTGGCGCCCGTGCCCGCACTTTAGAGGCGCGAGGCACCGTTTGTTGAGCCCTGACCCCGCAAGGTCGCTGGCGCCATGCACACGCCAGGAGGCTTATTACAGGGACCATTTGGCGAGTCGCTGGGACCCGTGCACGCGCTGTAGAGGCACCAGGGAAAGTTTGGTTAGGCAGCTGGGACCCCGCCGTGTCGCTAAGCCTGTGCGCTGCTAGGGTGGTGCCAGGGACCATTTACGAGCTGTTTGGACACCAGCGGGTTGGTGGAAACTATGCACGCGCTTGTAGAGGCACCAGGAAAGTTTATTTAGTCAGCTGGGACCCAAAAGGGTCACTGGGGCCCGCGGCAGCATGGTGGTGCCAGGGTCCATTTGACGAAAGCCGCTGGTACCCGCCGAAGGGTCACTGGGGCCGTCTTGGGTGGGGAGGTGCCAGGACCATTTGGCGAAGCTGTTGGGACCCAGCATGAGGTCAAGCGGCCTGGACCACTGGGGAGACGACGGTGACCGCTGTTGTTGCTGGGCGCCTGTGCCCACGACTTTAGAGGTCGCTCCGTTTAGAGCCTCTCGAGGACCCCAGAGGCTTGTATGAAGCTAAGGTGAAGCTGGTTTGGGAACCTCTGGCACATGGTGTGGTGGGACCCGCCAGGGAACTTTTAGAAACCGGGTCCCCACCGCTTGCTGGGGCCGCTGGGACCTCACACGGAGTCGTTTGGGTCTGGTGGGACCCACGTGAGGAGACAGGGACCCGATGCCCGCACATTAGGCGCGATCCACCGTTTGGCGGGTCGGACCTCCTGACCAGACGCCAAGCCCGGGAAGGCTGTGAGGGTCAGGGACCTTTTGCGAGCAACTAGGTCCACGTCGCTGGGCCCCGTGGCTGCACTGGGGGAGGTGCCAGGGACCTTTGGTGCGCCGCTAGTTCCCCACTTTGGTCACTGGGCCCTGTGGCTGCACTGGGAGGTGCCAGGGACCGTTTTATGAGCCACTGGGACCCCGCGGAAGGTTGCTGGGGTCCGTGCGCTTAGGGAGGTGCCAGGGACCATTTGGCAAGCTGGGACCCGCGCAAGGCAGGGTCACTGGGGCCTGAGCGCCCTGGGGAGGCGACAGGGACCATTATGTGAGCCTGGGACCCGGGCGCGAGGGGTCACTGAGGCCAGTGCGCCGGGAGGTGCCAGGTACCATTTGGCGAGCTACTAGGACCCCACTCGAGGTCGCTGGGCCCTGTGGCCGCTTGGGAGGTGCCAGGGACCGTTGGCCAGCCGCTGGGAATGCGCGTGGGGTCGCTGGAGCCCCTGCGTTCACTGTAGAGGTGCCAGGGACCATTTGGCCAGCCGCTGGGACACCACACTATGTCGCTACGGCAACTTCATGTGCTGGTGAGGTACCAGGGACAGTTTGGCAAGCCCCTTGGACCACACACAAGTCGCTGGGGTTTTGTGTGCCGCTGGGAGGTGCAAGGACCATTTGGTGTGACGCTGGGACCCCGCGCAGGGTGGCTGGGCCCCGTGTGCACACTGGGGAGGTGCTAGGGAACATTTAGCTAGCCGCTGGGACTCCACGCCTAGTCCCTGGGGCCCGTTCGCGCGCTGGTGAGGTGCCAGGGATCACTTGGCGAAGCCGCTGGGACCCAGCGTTGTCGCTGGGGCAACTCGCCAAGGCTGGTGAGGTGCCAAGGATCACTTGATGAGCTGCTGGGACCCTCGCGGATGTCGATGGGGTTGGGTGCACGCGGGAGGTGCCAGGGACCATTTGGTGTGACGCTGGGACCCCGCACAGGGTCGCTGGGCCCCGTGAGCGTGCTGGGAGGCCAAGGACCATTTGGCGGCCGCTGGGACCTCACAAAGTCACTGGGCCCGTCTGGCGTGCTAGGGAGGGGCCAAGGACCATTTTAATGACCGCTGGGACCCTGCACAAAGTCACTGTGTCCCTTGCGCGTGCTGGGGTTGTGTCAGGGACCATTGCGAGCCTCTGGTACCCGCTGCGTGGTTGCTGTGCCCAGTGCGTGCGCGGAGGTACCAGGGACCATTTGACGAGCGCTGGGGCCCTGTGAGAAGTCGTTGGGGCCGGTGCGTGCTGGGGATGTGCTAGGGACCATTTGGCGAGCCTCTGAGACCCTGTCTTGAGGGTCGCTGGGGCCCGTGCTATGCTGGGAGGTGCCAGGGACTGTTTGGCGAGCCGCTAGGACCCCGCTACACATCACTGGGCCCCAGGCGTGCTAGGAGGGGCCAAGGACCATTTCAAGGAAGCTGGGACCCCGTATGGTCGCTGGGTCCTGTGCCCGCGCTGGAGAGGTGCCAGGGACCTTTTGGCAAGTGCTGGGACCCCACTTGAGGTCACTGAGGCTCGTGTGTGTGCTCTAGAGACACCAGGGAACATTTTGCGAGCCGCTAGGACCCCGCGCGGGGTCGCTGGTGGCCGTACGTGCACTGGGGAGGTGCCAGGTACCATTTGGTGAGTCGCTGGGACCCCGCGCCCACACTTTAGAGGCACGAGGCACCGTTTGTTGAGCCCGTGCCGCGTGCTGTAGAGGCACCAGGGAAAGTTTGGTTAGCCGCTGGGACCCCTCGGCCGTCGCTGAAGCCCGTGCTGGCTAGGGTGGTGCCTTTGACCATTTGGTGAGCCGCTGGAACCCCACGCGAAGTCGCTGGGGCACGTGCGCTTGCTGGGGAGGTGCCAGGGACCATTTGGCGAGCTTAGGACCCCGCGGTGTCGCTGGGGCCAGTGTGCATTTTGGGATGGTGCCAGGATCACTTGGCGAGCCGCTGGGACCCCGGTGATGGGGATTACTGGGCCCCCGTGCCGGGCTGGGAGGTGCCATGGACCATTTGGCGAGCCGCTGGGACCCCGCGTGGGATAGCTGGGCCCGTCGCTGCTGCTGAGGGATGTGCAGGGACCATTTGATGAGCAGCTGGGACCCTGTGTGATGTTGCTGGTGCCGGTGTGATCACTGGGGAGGTGCCAGGGACCATTTCGCGAGCTTCTGGGACCCTGAGCAAGATCGCAGCACCGTGTGAGTTGGGGAGGTGCCAGATACCATTTGTCGAGCCGTTGGAACCCCGCACGGGTCGCTGCAATAGTGCATATGTTGGGGATCTAGCAGGGACCATTTTATGCACACCGCTGGGACCCTGCTCGGGGTCGGTGGGCCTAGTTCACAAGGCTTGGGATGGGCCAGGGACCATTTGGCGAGCAGCTGGGACCCTGCGCCGAGGTTGCTGGTTCCCGTCGATCGCTGGGGGCAGTGCCAGGGACCATTTCATGAGCGCTGGGACCACGGTGTCTCTGGGCCCAGTGCCTGCTCTGGGAGGGGCCAGGGACCATTTGGCGAGCCGCTGGAACCCCGTGGTGAAGTCGCTTGGGCCCGTGCGGCGATCGCTGGGGCAGTGCCAGGGACCATTTCGCGAGCCGCTGCGACCCTGTGGGGGTCGCTGGCCCCAGCGTGTGCTTGGGAGGTGCCAGGGACCATTTGACGAGCAGCTAGGACCCAGCGCTGAAGTTGCTGCCCCATGCGCGCTCTGGTTGGGGTGCCAGGGACCATTTTGCGAAGCAGCTGGAACCCCGCGCAGGGTCGCGGGGCCCAGTGTGGCGCTGGGGAGGTGCCAGGGACCATATAGCGAGCCCGTGGGTCCCTGCGCCAGGTTGCTGGGGCCTGTGTGATTGCTGCGGAGGTGCCAGGGACCATTTTGCGAGCCTCTGGGACCCTGCGCGAGATCACTGGGCACCGTGGTATGCACTGGGAGGTGCCAGACCATTTGTCGTGTTGTTGAACCCCTGCACATGGTCGCTGGAACCACGTGCACGCGATGCTGGGGAGGAGCCAGTTACCATTTGGCGAGCCACTGGGACGCCGCAAGAATGTCGCGTGTCCCCGTGCACGCTAGGGATGTGCCAGGGACTATTTGGCAAGCAGCTGGGACCCCTCGCAAAGTCGCTGGGCCACATGCGCGTGCTGAGGAGGTGCCAGGTAACAATTGGCGAGCCGCTGGGAACCCGCGCTTGGTTGCTGGGCCCTGTGCGCGTGCTGGGGATGGTCCAGGGACCATTTGGTGAGCCGCTGGGACCCCGTCTTGGCCGCTGGGCCCTTGCGCTTGCTGGGATTGTGCCAGGGACTATTTGCGAGCCGCTGGGACCCCGTGCGGGGTCGCTAGGGCCCGTGCACGTGCTGTAGATGTGCCAGGGACCGTTTGGCGAGCTGGTGGGACCCCGCTCGATGTCGCTGGGCCCCGTGCCCATGCTGGGGAGGTGCCAGGGAACATTTGGCGAGCCGCTGGGATCCCGCGTAGGGTCGTTGGGGCCCTTGAGCGTCCTGGGGAGCTGCCAGGGACATTTTGGCGAGTCAGTGGGACCCCGCTCGAGGTCGCTGGACCCCATGTCCATGCTGGTGAGGTGCCAGTGATCTTTTGGTGAGCTGCTGGGGACCCGTACGGGGTCGCTGGGGCCTGTACTCGCGCTCTAGAGGCACCAGGGAACGTTTGGCGAGCTGCTAGGACCACGCGCGGGGTCGCTGGGGCCCGTCTTGGCCAGCTGGGTGGTGCCAGGACCATTTGGCGAGCCGCTTGGACACCGCGGTGAGTGTCGCTGGTGCCTGCGGTGCCCGCACTTTAGAGGCGCCAGGCACCGTTTGGCGAGTCGCTGGGTTTCTGCGCATGCTCTGAGGCGACAGGGACCGTTTCAAGAGCCGCTGGCACCCCGCACGGGGTCGCTGGGGCCCAAACGCGCGCTGGGGAGGCGCCAGTGACCTTATGGCGAGGCTTAGGACCCCACACTGGGTAGCTGTGGGTCCCGTGAGCACGCTTCTAGAGGCTCCAGGGAATGTTTGCCGAAAGCCGCCGACCCGCTAGCGGGTGGCGCGTGCCCGCCCATGCTGGGGAGGTGCTAGGGACCGTTTGGCGAGCAGCCAGTCTCCGTCTTTGCACTGTAGAGGCGCCAGGGACCATTTTGCGAGACACTGGGACCTAGCGCTGGGTCATGGGGCCCGATGCACGCTGTAGAGGTACCAGGGATGATTTTGCAAGCCACTGGGTTCCTGCGCGGGTCGCTGGTGCCCGTGGCGCATGCTGTGAGGCGATAGGACCATTTGACGAGCCGCTGGGACCCTTCACAAGGGGGTTGTTGGCACATGCAGGCGCTGTAGAGGCGCTAGGGATCATTTTATGAAACACTGGGACCCGTGCGGGGTGGCTGGGGCCCTGCATCACGCTGTAGAGGCGCCTAGGGACCATTTTATGAGGCACTGGGACCCCCCAGAGGGTCGCTTGGGCCCATGACCGCCCTGGGAGGCGACAGGACCATTTTGTGAGCCGCTGGGACCCCTCACGGTGTCGCTGGGGCCTGTGCCCATACTTTAGAGGCACGAGGCACCGTTTGTCAAGCAGCTGGGACCCCGTGCGGGGTTGCGGGGCCCGTGTGCACACTGTGAGGCGACAGGGAGTGTTTGGCGAGCCGCTGGGACCCCGCATAGGGTTGCTGGGGCACATGCAGGCGCTGTAGAGGCGCCAGGGATCATTTTGCGAGCCACTGGGGCCCCGCACGGGGTGGCTGGGGCCCGTACGCGCGCTGGGGATCCGCCACTGACCTTTTGGCGAGCCGCTAGGACCCCGCACGGGGTCGCTGGTGCCCGTGAGCGCACTATAGAGGCACCAGGGAATGTTTGGCGAGCTGCTGTGACCCAGCACGGGGTGGCTGCGGCCCGTGCCCGTGCTGGGGTGGTGCCAGGGACGTTTGGCGAGCCGCTGGGACCCTGCGCGAACTCGCTGGGGCCCGTGCGTGCGATGATGAGGTGCTAGGTATCTTTTGGCGAGTTGGTTGGACCCCGGTAGAAGTCGCTGGGCCGCGTGTCCACACTGGGGAGGTGCCAGGGACCGTTTGGCGAGCCACTGCGACCCCGCGCGAACTCGCTGGGGCCCGTGCGTGCGATGAGGGAGGTGCTGTTAGGGAACTTTGGCGAGTTGGTTGGACCCTGGTCGAAGTCGCTGGGCAATGCGTGTCATAAGAACATAAGAACATAAGAACATAAGAAAGTTTACAAACAAGAGGAGGCTATTCAGCCCATCTTGCTCGTTTGGTTGTTAGTAGCTTATTGATCCCAGAATCTCATCAAGCAGCTTCTTGAAGGATCCCAGGTGTCAGCTTCAACAACATTACTGGGGAGTTGGTTCCAGACCCTCACAATTCTGTGTAAAAAGTGCCTCCTATTTCCTGTTCTGAATGCCCCTTTATCTAATCTCCATTTGTGACCCTGGTCCTTGTTTTTTTTTCAGGTCAAAGAAGTCCCTGGGTTGACATTGTCTATACCTTTTAGGATTTTGAATGTTTGAATCAGATCACCGCGTAGTCTTCTTTGTTCAAGACTGAATAGATTCAATTCTTTTAGCCTGTCTGCATAAGACATGCCTTTTAAAACCGGGATAATTCTGGTTTGCTCTTCTTTGCACTCTTTCTAGAGCAGCAATATCATTTTGTAACGAGGTGACCAGAACTGAACACAGTATTCTAGGTGAGGTCTTACTAATTGTAGAGTTTTAAAATTACTTCCCTTGATTTAAATTCAACACTTCTCACAATATATCCGAGCATCTTGTTGGCCTTTTTATAGCTTCCCACATTGTCTAGATGAAGACATTTGAGTCAACATAAACTCCTAGGTCTTTTTCATAGTTCCTTCTTCAATTTCACTATCTCCCATAATGATATTTATAATGCACATTTTTATTGCCTGCATGCAATACTTTACACTTTTCTCTATTAAATTTAATTTGCCATGTGTCTGCCCAATTCTGAATGCTTTCTAGATCATTGCTTAAATTAAAACTGCTTAAATTTCAATAAAAACTGGAAAAATGGGGTGTTCTAAAACTTGTGGGAAGCTATAAAAAGGCCAACAAGATGCTCGGATATATTGTGAGAAGTGTTGAATTTAAATCAAGGGAAGTAATGTTAAAACTTTACAATTATTATTATTATTATTATTATTTATTTCTTAGCAGACGCCCTTATCCAGGGCGACTTACAATCGTAAGCAAATACATTTTAAGTGTTACAATACAAGTAATACAATAAGAGCAAGAAATACAATAACTTTTGTTCAAGCAAAGTACAAGTGTGACAAACCACAATTCAATAATACAGCAGATAATAGTGATAGTTACATCAGGATATGATTAAATAGTGATAGTTACATCAGGATATGATTAAATACAAAGTACTACAATGCATTAGTAAGACCTCACCTAGAATATTGTGTTCAGTTCTGGTCACCTTGTTACAAAAATGATATTGCTGCTCTAGAAAGAGTGCAAAGAAGAGCAACCAGAATTATCCCGGGTTTAAAAGGCATGTCATATGCAGACAAGCTAAAAGAATTTAATCTATTCAGTCTTGAACAAAGAAGACTACGAGAATCTGATTCAAACATTCAAAATCCTAAAAGGTATAGACAATGTCGACCCAGGTGACTTTTTTGACCTGAAAAGAAACAAGGACCAGGGGTCACAAATGGAGATTAGATAAAGGGGCATTCAGAACAGAAAATAGGAGGCACTTTTTACACAGAGAATTGTGAGGGTCTGGAACCAACTTCCAGTGATGTTGTTGAAGGACACCCTGGGATCCTTCAAGAAGCTGCTTGATGAGATTCTGGGATCAATAAGTTACTAACAACCAAACGAGCAAGATGGGCTGAATGGCCTCTCGCTTGTAAACTTTCTTATGTTCTTATGTTCTTATGTGTCGCTGTGGGCCGTGGCGCACATTGGGAAGGTGGCAGTTATCGCTTGGCGTGCAGTTATGATCCACGCTGCGGTTGCTGGGGCCCGTGGCGCCCCGATGGGAAGTTGGCAGGTATCGTTTGGCGATCCGCAGGGACCCTGCACAGGATCGCTGGGGCCCGTGCACGTGGTTTTAAGATGGCAGGCATCATTTGGCGAGCAGCTCAGACGCCGCACGGGGTCGCTGTGGCCCATGCGCATGGTGGGAAGGTGGAAGGTATCGTTTGGCGAGCTGGTGGAACCCGCGCTGGTTCGCTGGCACCTGTCGTGCACTGGCCAGGCGCCATGGACCATTTGGAGCCGCCGCTTGTGCCCGCTGATGAGGTGGCAGGTATCGCTGGGCGAGCTGATGGGACCTCGGGCGGGTTCGCTGGGCCGTAGATGCCGGGACAGTTTACGAACCATGAGCCCAGCACAGGGTCGCTAGGGCTGTGTGTGTAGTTGGAAGATGACAGGTATCATTTGGCGAGCAGCTCGGATGCCACACTGGGTCGCTGGGGCCCTGGCACGCATTGGAAAGGTGTCAGGTGTCGTTTGGCGAGCCGCTGGGACCCCCCACGGATTCGCTGGGGACCGTGCGTCCGGTTGAAAGTTGGCAGTATCGTTTGGCAAGCCACTGGGACCCCGCACAGTGGTCACTTTGGCCTGTGCGCGCGGTGGAATGTGGGAGGTATATTTTATGAAGTAGTTATGACCGCAAGCGGTCATTGGGTCCCGTGCGTCTTGTGGAAAGGTGGCAGGTATTATTTTTGCGAGCATCTTGGACCCGCATGGTGTCGCTGGGGCAGTGTAAAGGCACTGACGAGGTGGCAGGTATCATTTGCTGAGCTGCTAGGACCCTGCACGGGGTGACTGGGCCCCGTGTGAGCAGTGGGAAGGTTGCCGGCATCATTTGGCGAGCAGTTATGACCCTGTGCGTGGTCGCTGGGGCCCGGTGGGAGTTGGCAGGTAACGTTTGGCGGTGGTTTGGACCCAGCACAGGATCGCTGTGGTCCGTGCGAGCGATGGGAAGGTGCAGGTATCATTTGGCGAGCTGCTGGGACCCTGCCCTGGGTCGCTGGGGCCCGTGCGTGCTAGCGATGTGTCACGGACCATTTGGTGAACTGCTACGACCATGCACAGGGTCGCTAGGGCCCGCCTGCATGCTGGTGAGGCGCCAGGGACCCTTTGGCGAGCCGTTATGACCCAGCACGGATCGCTGTGGCCTGTGCACCGGTGGGAAGGTGGCAGGTATTGTTTGACGAGCTTGGGACCCCACACGGGTCGCCAGGCCTGCAAGCATAGTGGAAATGTGGCAGGTATCGTTCGCGAACAGTTATGACCCAGCACGCGTCACTGGGCTCGTGTTCCCGTGGGAAGTTGGCAGATATCGCTTGGCGAAGCTGTTGGGACCTCGCACGTGGGTCGCTGGCTCTCCGCCGCTTGGAAAATGGAAGGTATCGTTTGGCGAGCCGCTGGGACCCTGCACGGTTTCGCTGGGAGCGCGTTTCGCGGGTGGGAAGATGGTAGGTATCGCTTAGTGACGGTGGGACCTGCACGGGGTCGCCAGGCCCATGCGCATGGTGGAAGGTGGCAGGTATCGCTTGGCGACGGGTGGGACCCTGCTCACGGTCGATGGGGTTCTGTGCTCGTGGCTGGCGAGGCGCCAGGACCTTTTTGGTGAGCTGCTGCGACCACGCGCGGGGTTGCTGGGGCCCGTACGTGCGCTGGTGAGGTGCCAGGGACCGTCTGGCGAGCCATTATGACCCAGCACGAGGTCACTGTGGCCCGTGCGAGTGGTGGGAAGGTGGCAGGTATCATTTGGCGAGCCGCTGGGACCCTGCCCGGGGTCGCTGGGGCCCGTGCATCCACTGGCGAGGTAGCAGGTATCATTTGGCGAGCCGCTGGGACTCCGCATGCGTTCGCTGGGGCCCATGAGCGCAGTGGGAAGGTTGCAGGTATCATTTGGCGAGTTGATGGGACCCTGCACGAGGTTGCTTTTGGTCCGTACGCGCTGGCGAGGTGCCAGGGACCGTTTGACGCCCGTTGGGACCCCCTCGCGGGTCGCTGGTCTGCTTCGCGCACTGGTGAGGCGCCAGGGACCATTTGGTGAGCCGCTGGGACTCCGCACGGGGTCACTGGGGCCCGTGCGCATACTGGGAACGTGGCAGGTGTCGTTTGGCAAGCAGTTATTACCCAGCACGGTCGCTGGGGCCTGTGCGCCCGGTTGGAAGTTGTCAGGTATTGTTTGGCGATCCGCTGGGACCCCGCACAGGGTCGCTGAGGCCCGTGCACGTAGTGTTAAGATGGCAGGTATCGTTTGGCGAGCTGCTGGGAAGACGCGCTGGTTCTCTGGCGCCCGTGCACACACTGGCCAGACTCCAGGGACAGTTTGGCGAACCGCTGGAACCCAGCACAGGGTCGCTGGGGCCTGTGTGTGCAGTTTGAAGGTGACAGGTATCATTTAGCGAGCTGCTGGGACCCCGCACGTGGTTGCTGGGGCCAGTGCGCGCTGTGATAATGTGGCAGGTATCGTTTGGCGAGCAGTTATGACCCAGGGCGCGGTTGCTGGGGCCCGTGCGCCTGGTGGGAATTTGGCAGGTGTCGTTTGGCTAGCTGTGCGGGTTCGCTGGGGCCCGTGCCCATGCTGGCCAGATGCCAGGGACCGTT